>JAGVVM010013881.1:0-14636 GCA_019149425.1 Psidium friedrichsthalianum
TTTTTACCAAATTTCATGTATCATTTTTGCAAGCATCTTTAATTTATCAACTCATATACGAACTTACTAACATTTATTTGTGCGACCCACTAGCTTTTCTTTTATTAAATTACCAATTAATTCTGGTTTATCATGAGTTATTTACCGACGTTTATTTGCGTTTTCCTTAAAAAGCATCCAACTTTTGTATTTAGTCACCAACATTTACTTGTGGTACTTACTGACCAATTAAATTGATCGAGTCCTTTTGAAACACCACTCTTGATTGGAGAGATTACCAATTTTTCTTCGATTAAGTTTTTGACTAATTTTACGATACTAGTTCTTGTTTGTCATTGTTACCGACGTTGAGTTGGTTTTTGTGATACCAGCCTCTCTTATTTGTGACGAAAAAAACAAGTCTCTTATATGTTATAGACTTTCGTTTACCTTTCTTAGAACACCTTTATTGCAAACTATTAGATGAAATTGTGAATCTTTTTTAAGTGATTTACCAACTTTTCTTTGGTCAAGTTATCCACTAATTTTGGGTTACCAATTTTCATCGAATTGCTAACCAATGTTTCAATTTGCTATTTTTTTAAATCATGCCGGTTAAATTGCCACTTTAGAAATTACGAACCTATAATTGCCACTTTAAAAAACAATCATATTCATTTCATAGCTCTTGACAGGTTTAAGAAAATTGTCCAAAAAGTCTTAAACCTATTGCATTTTAGGCAATTCCAACCTAAACCTTGTAATTATGTTATTTGAGTTCTAAGCCTTTGAAAATTTGTCAATTTAGTCATTTCGAGCCTTTTCAGCCATAAATTATTAACATGGACATTAGTGATCCTACGTAACACAATTGACGTTGACTTGAAAGTTTTGAATTTTTTAATTAATCATTTCTTTCCTTTTTAATTGTTAAGGACCGACGACCTTGGTCGAGGCCTAGTGAGAGCTCACCACCCTCACAACAATTAGCAAGGGCGAAGGTGGCTAGGGCCGCCAGTAGCCAACAGCCCGTTGTCAGTCCTTGACAATAAAAAAAGTTTTAAAAAAATCACATCACCGTCAATTGTGCCACATAAGATGGAAAACATTTACATCATCATCTAAATTGGCAAATTCTCAAAAGGTTTAAGATTCAAATGACATAATTACAATGTTTAGGATAGAATTGATAAAAGTGCAATAAGTTAGAATTTTTTGAACCTTATGGATTCTCTGAGGACAACTAGAAATGAAGCAAAATGTAAAATTCTCGAGGATAAATCTATTTGTTTTGTGTGGTTCAAACTTTAAAGGAACGCTAAAACAATACAATGCGGCTCGTCGGATCTCAAGTGCCAATCCACATTCCACAAGAAGGGCATACAAATTTTTCGCATAGGCATAACAGTCAAATAGAATTAGTTAAGCAGTCCTCACCTTCTCATCACCTTTTATTAGCATGTGGTACGTGTTCATTTTGGACCAAAACAGGTCCTTAAAAGGCTCAAAAGAAAACGGGGGAAGGAACTCCCCGTATGGTAAAGGGATCTCTCCCATAAGTTATCACCGTATTCCCTCTTACCAGGGAAGAAAAAAAATGGTGAGACCTTAGGGGCCTTCAGTAGGTAAAGGTAGACACTTGGTCAACTCCGATTTGCAACTGCTGGCTAGGTTGGTATAGTAGCTACTTGCGTCTGGAGTCACGAAGGAGAAGCTTCGGCTTCTTGCTAGGCTGACTAGTGCTTCAGACATTATCTGATAACCGACTTGTAGGATTAGTACCCCTGGTTTATCAGACTCGAATCCCAAAAAAAAAAACAGACAAAAATAAAACGACTTTACTTTGATATACGTGCCCATATTTCGGTCCAGAGAGGAGGCCCTGGGAACTATTCGTTCAGGATTTATTTGTTGACCTCCATTTCATCTCATTTATTTTCTAGGGTTAGGATAATAACGTCAACAAGGAGATGCATGCGCACTAGACAACAGTTACATGTTTGCATGGAATTATTTACGTAAAAAGGACGTCCGTACATGGCATACCAACATAACATATTATAGAATGGAGGGCCAACCTCCAAATATGTCTCAACTTCTGATGAATCAAATACAAATGCCCATCAATCAAACATAACCCTAGATGCCCATCAAATGAACCAAATTCAACAAATTAGAGCAATATAAATTAAATAACCATGACGGAATGACGAGAGGAAACAAAATAATCAACTACTTAAGTCGCCCAAACACCGAATCCTCCTGAAGCTAATAATAAAAACGCATCCTAGCTGCAAAAGAAGCCATGGCCAACGGAATCATAAGAACCGCAACCGCAGCTGGTGAGGTTCCTCCTGCTGCTCCTGAAGAAGCACTGGAGAGTGGGGAGGCGTAAGGAGAGAGGCCGCCCATGCTGGTCTCCGGAGGGTTGGCGATGGAGGGAGGAGTGGAGTGAGGGATCCGGTGAGGAGACATCACGTCGACGATCAAGCGCTGGCCATTCTTGCAGTGATTGGTCGTCCCGCTTATGAAGTAAAAGAAACCGGGCTTGTCAAGAGTGAATGTGCTGTTCCCGTTGTCGAAGGCCGTGATGGGGTCGCTCGTCTTGCAGTGGTAGTAGCTCCATTTGTCCACCACCAGGACCGAGTCGTTCTTGTACTCGAAATCTTCAAATTATGGAGAAAAAAAAAAATATCAATGGACAACAAAGTTATTACTAACCTCCACCGAATTATAGAGGCAATAGCTCCATCCTTACTCAATGTGCTACTCATTTTATGATATAGAATTTGACAAAACAGACTTTCAATCAAAAACGCTCTACGCGCAACGAGCACTCTTTTCTAAATTTCTAAATTGTTATAGCAATTTGTTGGGATCTGACACTAAAGTTTGCACCTTTTCTAGTAATAACAAGTGATATCTATTGAGCAAAAATTTTCGTCCCTCCAGGTAATGCTAAAGACCTGCTCCCATGTGGTAAGTATATTTGAAAGCCCATCACCAAATTTGCATGAAAAAGAGTTAGGATTAGCTTTTGACAACCGTAGCTCTAACATCTGGAAATTCACACAGATTCTTCTATAATCAAATCTCTGTCATTTAACTAAACAAGAGCGGCGAAGAGAAAAGACTCACGGAGAGAATCTCCGACATGAAACCTGTTCCTCGTAGCCCAGTCAGAGTAAAGCGAGGAGTTGAGCTCAGCAGGTTCATGCCAACCTTCAGCATCACCCACCCTGAATTCCCTCGCAGCTTCGACCTTCGCCTTTATGGAGGCTCCACCGAGCAGAACAAGAGCGGAAATAGCGACGACCCAATTACAGAGTCCCCAGACAGACGCCATTTTTTCTAATGATTCTCGCACGAACTGGGCGAAAGAAGAACACCGAGAGAAGCAACGTGCATGAGAGTTCCGTCCGTTTGGAGCGAGCGAAACGAGAGGAGGTGGTTTTTATAAGCAGGTTCGGTTTTCTTTCTCGCTCTGACGAACGTGGAAGTGAGAGCAGGGACGTGGCGGTTAATGGCGGTTAATCGTGGGAGGGTGGTGGTCAGAGTCAGCTTCGTCAGTCAAGGAGGAGGAAGTTTCTTTTTTTTTCTTTTCGAGTCCACGTGTCCATCCGTGAGGTGAACGGAAACGACTGGGCGTTTCTAGGGCCAGTGCTGAGCTGGTCCTTGATGGGGCCATGCCACGCCCCCCCCCCCCCCCCTTGGGGCCAGGGGGCCCAGGATGGCCCACAATGAAGGTCGGTAACGTGGCTCCTGCGTTGGGTCGAGCCCGACCCATTCCTCATCGTTGGATTTAGATCCTGTTGGTCCAAGAGCTTTCCTGACGGCGACATCACATGGTGGAGAGAGACCCGTTAAACATCTTGCCGTTGGAAACTTGCAATGCATTTCCCTCCCAGCGGGAACGGAGTAGACGTGTCAAACGGATAGTTAGGGTCAGATTTGGGCCGGATCGAATATGGTAAGATCTGTTTTGACCCATTTTCATACAATACAAATATAACGATATATAACCAACCCGACTCATACCTAATTCATACCCAACCCGACCCGACCTGTATTACTTAAAAGTTTCAATATTTAACTAAATCATGGAATATTTGTTTCTTATAATTTGTTTAAAAAATGACATTGCCAAAACAATTTCATGCAATTGATTTTTAAAAAAAATTTTAATAAATTATTTTTTTAAAACATTTAATTATAAATATTAAAAATTATCTTCTTTAAAAAATTAATTATTTATTTTTAAAATTTATTTTTACTTTTAATTTTACTTTCTATTTTCTTCGGCAGCCGGCGATAGCAACCCAATGGTGGTCAACGGCAATCGGTGGTAAGCGGCGGCCTGCGAATTCTAGAGCTATTTTATTTTATTTTTTATTTTTTCTTTCTTTTTATACTTATAAATTTAAAAATATAAAATATAAACTAATATACTTGAGTTGAGGCCTATTTACAAGTGCGTGCTTAGGAAGCTGCAAACCATGGGCCAAAAATGGGTTGGGTTAAAAAGTGGATCAAAGACCTGTATTGACACCTCTGGGAAGAAGAAATTTTTAAGTAGATTTGAAGAAGAAGAAGAGAAGAAGAAATCATCTTTAATTTGCATCGAATATGAAGAAAGCACACAGGAGGACGTGAGGCGGGTGCAAGCTCAAAATGAGAAGAAGAGGTTCAGGATTGGAGAAGAACGGAGTTTTCTTGTTTTTGTAGAAAATACCAAAAATTTCATTAATTCAAAGTAAGTTTGTGAACGTCGGAAACTAAAATATCCAACATAGGTTTTGAGATATTTTGAGAAATAAGACAGCCATTCAATAGGGAGCTCTTTTTTCCCGGCCGGGCCTTTGCCACCCAATCTGCTAGCTTGTTTGTCTCTCTTGGACAATGGGTCGGGCACAAAACTGGGACAGGCCAACTTCATTTTGCAAACATCGGCACAGGCCCTAAGGTCCCATGGGCCTTATAAAAGAACAGGTTTTTTTTTTTTAGCAACAAAAAACAGGGTTGCAGAAGCCGAAAATAGAGCGTGAAAATGTATCGCCAAAATATTATAAGCTCCTTCCTCTTGACCGAATTCATAACCTTCATTAGCAGATTGATTTTCTATGGTTTCCCGATCAAACTGGAGGTTACCAAAGAAGATGGGTAGCATGGAACAAGGAGCGGCCAAATACACCAGCTACCTTCGACATGTGAAATAGGTGCATAAGACTATTGTGCTCAGTTGAACTACGTAAGGAGTAGAGGACTCGAGAGACGGCGGTGACGCTAGAAGCCACTTCTGATACCGAGTTAGATTGAGAATGAAGATATCGTCCCGAGTATCGAGCATTTTCAAGTTCATATTTACTTATACTAATCTGGAGACCACAATGCATGGACTAGAACCGCATCGGTCGCATTGATTAGTCACTAGAAGGTATCGATCGTTGTTGAAAAGATACCCTAGACAGGAAGTGGTGAAACTGTTGGTACAGCTGCGGATCCCACGAGTTCGAATTATAAACCCTAGGTCAGGTCGGGTCTCTGGCTAGGACTTCACGTGGCACAAGAGCAACGTGGAAACGTGGGTGAGCACTGCACCAGCAAACGAGAACACGTGTGGACGGATTCGCGGGTTAGGTTATGGACAAGGGCGTGGAAGCAGCGACGAGACAAAGGGTAATGGATCTTGCCCGGGTGATAAGCCATGCCCTCGCTCTCATGAGCCGGTCCGCTTTTAGGCATCGGCAATTCAAAGATCCTTAGTCATTGAAAGTTGTCCAAACTGAATAGAGCTCAATATTGATTCCCCTCCATGCGAGACGTCAATAACCATTGAGAAAGACGTCCATATGAACATAAATATGAGGAAATTGAGATGAGTCCGACACTCGCATTATCCCCCACTAGTAACCTTAAAAATGAAAATTTAGAAAACAAACTAGAAGATATTGTCCCAAATGTCACAATAATTTGATGGAGATATGCAAATAAGATCAATAAGTCGTGCTAAGATCTCTTAGTGCACGAGGGACTAAGGAAGCGACTTTGGCTACTGTTTTTTTTATACGAACTAAGGAAGGAGAACATGCGGTGCGGATGAGTTAGTATTTGGCTAGCCGATGACGTCTAGGACTACCGAGGTCGCGAGCAGGATGCAGCTGAGGAAAGTGAAGGCGATCGAGACCGTGACGTGGTCGCAGAAGCTGTGGAGGGGCTTGCAGAAGTTTGGGAGCGCCGTGTGCCTTATCCCCGTGCGGTTCAGGTTGGTGACCCCGGAAGCGGCCGACCCGGCACTCATCAATGCGTACGCGAGTACCTGATCCCCAGCAAATCGGAGCCACGCGTAGTTCCTAGAGGGAATCGCCGGCGATTTCCGGAGCAATCTCGAGACGCAGACAAGCATTTGCAGGCACGAGTGGATCGCGACCGCTCCCGAGACGCCGACCAAGTACCTGAATCAATGCCACAAGGAAATCGACTTGGACTCAGAGCAGCACGTAGCGTCCTCGATATCTTTTTAAGATAGATCTGCGATGTAAAGCTATGAATAACCGACTTCCCAATCATGCAAATATCAACAACTAGAGGGACCTATCAAAAAACTCTGCCTGGAAAGAAAAAAGTAAGTACCACGCTAAGTTAGTGAGCTATATTGTTACCCAACAGCATGGTCAGCATCATTCGTATGAATCAACAGTAGAAAATTCTTGTTGGGTCACAGACATGAGTTGAGACAGAAGATGTTCTTCTTTTCTTATTTTCTTATGTTTCTTACGGAAAGAGGACAAGATGGTCCTAGGGTAGGTAGATGCTCGTATGCTCACGGGTTCTCTTTCCTATTCCTTCAACACCTTATTCTCGAGGACTACCTTCCTTAGTAGTCCTCGAGAATAAGGTGTTGAAGGAATAGGAAAGAGAACCGTGAGCATACGAGCATCTACCTACCCTAGGACCATCTTGTCCTCTTTCCGTAAGAAACATAAGAAAATAAGAAAAGAAGAACATCTTCTGTCTCAACTCATGTCTGTGACCCAACAAGAATTTTCTACTGTTGATTCATACGAATGATGCTGACCATGCTGTTGGGTAACAATATAGCTCACTAACTTAGCGTGGTACTTACTTTTTTCTTTCCAGGCAGAGTTTTTTGATAGGTCCCTCTAGTTGTTGATATTTGCATGATTGGGAAGTCGGTTATTCATAGCTTTACATCGCAGATCTATCTTAAAAAGATATCGAGGACGCTACGTGCTGCTCTGAGTCCAAGTCGATTTCCTTGTGGCATTGATTCAGGTACTTGGTCGGCGTCTCGGGAGCGGTCGCGATCCACTCGTGCCTGCAAATGCTTGTCTGCGTCTCGAGATTGCTCCGGAAATCGCCGGCGATTCCCTCTAGGAACTACGCGTGGCTCCGATTTGCTGGGGATCAGGTACTCGCGTACGCATTGATGAGTGCCGGGTCGGCCGCTTCCGGGGTCACCAACCTGAACCGCACGGGGATAAGGCACACGGCGCTCCCAAACTTCTGCAAGCCCCTCCACAGCTTCTGCGACCACGTCACGGTCTCGATCGCCTTCACTTTCCTCAGCTGCATCCTGCTCGCGACCTCGGTAGTCCTAGACGTCATCGGGCTAGCCAAATACTAACTCATCCGCACCGCATGTTCTCCTTCCTTAGTTCGTATAAAAAAAAACAGTAGCCAAAGTCGCTTCCTTAGTCCCTCGTGCACTAAGAGATCTTAGCACGACTTATTGATCTTATTTGCATATCTCCATCAAATTATTGTGACATTTGGGACAATATCTTCTAGTTTGTTTTCTAAATTTTCATTTTTAAGGTTACTAGTGGGGGATAATGCGAGTGTCGGACTCATCTCAATTTCCTCATATTTATGTTCATATGGACGTCTTTCTCAATGGTTATTGACGTCTCGCATGGAGGGGAATCAATATTGAGCTCTATTCAGTTTGGACAACTTTCAATGACTAAGGATCTTTGAATTGCCGATGCTAAAAGCGGACCGGCTCATGAGAGCGAGGGCATGGCTTATCACCCGGGCAAGATCCATTACCCTTTGTCTCGTCGCTGCTTCCACGCCCTTGTCCATAACCTAACCCGCGAATCCGTCCACACGTGTTCTCGTTTGCTGGTGCAGTGCTCACCCACGTTTCCACGTTGCTCTTGTGCCACGTGAAGTCCTAGCCAGAGACCCGACCTGACCTAGGGTTTATAATTCGAACTCGTGGGATCCGCAGCTGTACCAACAGTTTCACCACTTCCTGTCTAGGGTATCTTTTCAACAACGATCGATACCTTCTAGTGACTAATCAATGCGACCGATGCGGTTCTAGTCCATGCATTGTGGTCTCCAGATTAGTATAAGTAAATATGAACTTGAAAATGCTCGATACTCGGGACGATATCTTCATTCTCAATCTAACTCGGTATCAGAAGTGGCTTCTAGCGTCACCGCCGTCTCTCGAGTCCTCTACTCCTTACGTAGTTCAACTGAGCACAATAGTCTTATGCACCTATTTCACATGTCGAAGGTAGCTGGTGTATTTGGCCGCTCCTTGTTCCATGCTACCCATCTTCTTTGGTAACCTCCAGTTTGATCGGGGAAACCATAGAAAATCAATCTGCTAATGAAGGTTATGAATTCGGTCAAGAGGAAGGAGCTTATAATATTTTGGCGATACATTTTCACGCTCTATTTTCGGCTTCTGCAACCCTGTTTTTTGTTGCTAAAAAAAAAAAAACCTGTTCTTTTATAAGGCCCATGGGACCTTAGGGCCTGTGCCGATGTTTGCAAAATGAAGTTGGCCTGTCCCAGTTTTGTGCCCGACCCATTGTCCAAGAGAGACAAACAAGCTAGCAGATTGGGTGGCAAAGGCCCGGCCGGGAAAAAAGAGCTCCCTATTGAATGGCTGTCTTATTTCTCAAAATATCTCAAAACCTATGTTGGATATTTTAGTTTCCGACGTTCACAAACTTACTTTGAATTAATGAAATTTTTGGTATTTTCTACAAAAACAAGAAAACTCCGTTCTTCTCCAATCCTGAACCTCTTCTTCTCATTTTGAGCTTGCACCCGCCTCACGTCCTCCTGTGTGCTTTCTTCATATTCGATGCAAATTAAAGATGATTTCTTCTTCTTCTTCTTCTTCTTCAAATCTACTTAAAAATTTCTTCTTCCCAGAGGTGTCAATACAGGTCTTTGATCCACTTTTTAACCCAACCCATTTTTGGCCATGGTTTGCAGCTTCCTAAGCACGCACTTGTAAATAGGCCTCAACTCAAGTATATTAGTTTATATTTTATATTTTTAATTTTATAAGTATAAAAAGAAAGAAAAAATAAAAAATAAAATAAAATAGCTCTAGAATTCGCAGGCCGCCGCTTACCACCGATTGCCGTTGACCACCATTGGGTTGCTATCGCCGGCTGCCGAAGAAAATAGAAAGTAAAATTAAAAGTAAAAATAAATTTTAAAAATAAATAATTAATTTTTTAAAGAAGATAATTTTTAATATTTATAATTAAATGTTTTAAAAAAATAAATTTATTAAAATTTTTTAAAAAATCAATTGCATGAAATTGTTTTGGCAATGTCATTTTTTTAAACAAATTATAAGAAACAAATATTCCATGATTTAGTTAAATATTGAAACTTTTAAGTAATACAGGTCGGGTCGGGTTGGGTATGAATTAGGTATGAGTCGGGTTGGTTATATATCGTTATATTTGTATTGTATGAAAATGGGTCAAAACAGATCTTACCATATTCGATCCGGCCCAAATCTGACCCTAACTATCCGTTTGACACGTCTACTCCGTTCCCGCTGGGAGGGAAATGCATTGCAAGTTTCCAACGGCAAGATGTTTAACGGGTCTCTCTCCACCATGTGATGTCGCCGTCAGGAAAGCTCTTGGACCAACAGGATCTAAATCCAACGATGAGGAATGGGTCGGGCTCGACCCAACGCAGGAGCCACGTTACCGACCTTCATTGTGGGCCATCCTGGGCCCCCTGGCCCCAAGGGGGGGGGGGGGGGGGCGTGGCATGGCCCCATCAAGGACCAGCTCAGCACTGGCCCTAGAAACGCCCAGTCGTTTCCGTTCACCTCACGGATGGACACGTGGACTCGAAAAAGAAAAAAAAAAGAAACTTCCTCCTCCTTGACTGACGAAGCTGACTCTGACCACCACCCTCCCACGATTAACCGCCATTAACCGCCACGTCCCTGCTCTCACTTCCACGTTCGTCAGAGCGAGAAAGAAAACCGAACCTGCTTATAAAAACCACCTCCTCTCGTTTCGCTCGCTCCAAACGGACGGAACTCTCATGCACGTTGCTTCTCTCGGTGTTCTTCTTTCGCCCAGTTCGTGCGAGAATCATTAGAAAAAATGGCGTCTGTCTGGGGACTCTGTAATTGGGTCGTCGCTATTTCCGCTCTTGTTCTGCTCGGTGGAGCCTCCATAAAGGCGAAGGTCGAAGCTGCGAGGGAATTCAGGGTGGGTGATGCTGAAGGTTGGCATGAACCTGCTGAGCTCAACTCCTCGCTTTACTCTGACTGGGCTACGAGGAACAGGTTTCATGTCGGAGATTCTCTCCGTGAGTCTTTTCTCTTCGCCGCTCTTGTTTAGTTAAATGACAGAGATTTGATTATAGAAGAATCTGTGTGAATTTCCAGATGTTAGAGCTACGGTTGTCAAAAGCTAATCCTAACTCTTTTTCATGCAAATTTGGTGATGGGCTTTCAAATATACTTACCACATGGGAGCAGGTCTTTAGCATTACCTGGAGGGACGAAAATTTTGCTCAATAGATATCACTTGTTATTACTAGAAAAAGGTGCAAACTTTAGTGTCAGATCCCAACAAATTGCTATAACAATTTAGAAATTTAGAAAAGAGTGCTCGTTGCGCGTAGAGCGTTTTTGATGAAAGTCTGTTTTGTCAAATTCTATATCATAAAATGAGTAGCACATTGAGTAAGGATGGAGCTATTGCCTCTATAATTCGGTGGAGGTTAGTAATAACTTTGTTGTCCATTGATATTTTTTTTTTCTCCATAATTTGAAGATTTCGAGTACAAGAACGACTCGGTCCTGGTGGTGGACAAATGGAGCTACTACCACTGCAAGACGAGCGACCCCATCACGGCCTTCGACAACGGGAACAGCACATTCACTCTTGACAAGCCCGGTTTCTTTTACTTCATAAGCGGGACGACCAATCACTGCAAGAATGGCCAGCGCTTGATCGTCGACGTGATGTCTCCTCACCGGATCCCTCACTCCACTCCTCCCTCCATCGCCAACCCTCCGGAGACCAGCATGGGCGGCCTCTCTCCTTACGCCTCCCCACTCTCCAGTGCTTCTTCAGGAGCAGCAGGAGGAACCTCACCAGCTGCGGTTGCGGTTCTTATGATTCCGTTGGCCATGGCTTCTTTTGCAGCTAGGATGCGTTTTTATTATTAGCTTCAGGAGGATTCGGTGTTTGGGCGACTTAAGTAGTTGATTATTTTGTTTCCTCTCGTCATTCCGTCATGGTTATTTAATTTATATTGCTCTAATTTGTTGAATTTGGTTCATTTGATGGGCATCTAGGGTTATGTTGATTGATGGGCATTTGTATTTGATTCATCAGAAGTTGAGACATATTTGGAGGTTGGCCCTCATTCTATAATATGTTTGTTGGTATGCCATGTACGGACGTCCTTTTTACGTAAATAATTCCATGCAAACATGTAACTGTTGTCTAGTGCGCATGCATCTCCTTGTTGACGTTATTATCCTAACCCTAGAAAATAAATGAGATGAAATGGAGGTCAACAAATAAATCCTGAACGAATAGTTCCCAGGGCCTCCTCTCTGGACCGAAATATGGGCACGTATATCAAAGTAAAGTCGTTTTATTTTTGTCTGTTTTTTTTTTTTGGGATTCGAGTCTGATAAACCAGGGGTACTAATCCTACAAGTCGGTTATCAGATAATGTCTGAAGCACTAGTCAGCCTAGCAAGAAGCCGAAGCTTCTCCTTCGTGACTCCAGACGCAAGTAGCTACTATACCAACCTAGCCAGCAGTTGCAAATCGGAGTTGACCAAGTGTCTACCTTTACCTACTGAAGGCCCCTAAGGTCTCACCAATTTTTTTTCTTCCCTGGTAAGAGGGAATACGGTGATAACTTATGGGAGAGATCCCTTTACCATACGGGGAGTTCCTTCCCCCGTTTTCTTTTGAGCCTTTTAAGGACCTGTTTTGGTCCAAAATGAACACGTACCACATGCTAATAAAAGGTGATGAGAAGGTGAGGACTGCTTAACTAATTCTATTTGACTGTTATGCCTATGCGAAAAATTTGTATGCCCTTCTTGTGGAATGTGGATTGGCACTTGAGATCCGACGAGCCGCATTGTATTGTTTTAGCGTTCTTTTAAAGTTTGAACCACACAAAAACAAATAGATTTATCCTCGAGAATTTTACATTTTGCTTCATTTCTAGTTGTCCTCAGAGAATCCATAAGGTTCAAAAAATTCTAACTTATTGCACTTTTATCAATTCTATCCTAAACATTGTAATTATGTCATTTGAATCTTAAACCTTTTGAGAATTTGCCAATTTAGATGATGATGTAAATGTTTTCCATCTTATGTGGCACAATTGACGGTGATGTGATTTTTTTAAAACTTTTTTTATTGTCAAGGACTGACAACGGGCTGTTGGCTACTGGCGGCCCTAGCCACCTTCGCCCTTGCTAATTGTTGTGAGGGTGGTGAGCTCTCACTAGGCCTCGACCAAGGTCGTCGGTCCTTAACAATTAAAAAGGAAAGAAAATGATTAATTAAAAAATTCAAAAACTTTCAAGTCAACGTCAATTGTGTTACGTAGGATCACTAATGTCCATGTTAATAATTTATGGCTGAAAAGGCTCGAAATGACTAAATTGACAAATTTTCAAAAGGCTTAGAACTCAAATAACATAATTACAAGGTTTAGGTTGGAATTGCCTAAAATGCAATAGGTTTAAGACTTTTTGGACAATTTTCTTAAACCTGTCAAGAGCTATGAAATGAATATGATTGTTTTTTAAAAGTGGCAATTATAGGTTCGTAATTTCTAAAAGTGGCAATTTAACCGGCATGATTTAAAAAAAATAGCAAATTGAAACATTGGTTAGCAATTCGATGAAAATTGGTAACCCAAAATTAGTGGATAACTTGACCAAAGAAAAGTTGGTAAATCACTTAAAAAAGATTCACAATTTCATCTAATAGTTTGCAATAAAGGTGTTCTAAGAAAGGTAAACGAAAGTCTATAACATATAAGAGACTTGTTTTTTTCGTCACAAATAAGAGAGGCTGGTATCACAAAAACCAACTCAACGTCGGTAACAATGACAAACAAGAACTAGTATCGTAAAATTAGTCAAAAACTTAATCGAAGAAAAATTGGTAATCTCTCCAATCAAGAGTGGTGTTTCAAAAGGACTCGATCAATTTAATTGGTCAGTAAGTACCACAAGTAAATGTTGGTGACTAAATACAAAAGTTGGATGCTTTTTAAGGAAAAACGCAAATAAACGTCGGTAAATAACTCATGATAAACCAGAATTAATTGGTAATTTAATAAAAGAAAAGCTAGTGGGTCGCACAAATAAATGTTAGTAAGTTCGTATATGAGTTGATAAATTAAAGATGCTTGCAAAAATGATACATGAAATTTGGTAAAAGATGCCAAAGTTGATAATAAAATTAATAAAACAAATGAATGTTCGTAACTCAAAACTAATTTGTAATTTAATCATAAAAAAAAAAGAAAAAGTTGATAAATCACTCTGTAATTTCGACAAATTCATATTAGTCTCAAGCCCACCCCATGTCGTTGCTGTAAAACATCTACCGAACGAACATGTCACAATACAATTTCTATAGTTATCGAACGTCCCCCAGCGTAATTTATGATTTTGACTTTGGGCTGAGTTTGGACGTTTGGTTATGATAACATTTCATTATGACTAGATAAAACCACCAACGCACAATCAAGGTTTCAATCGAGTCATTTCCATGGGGACTTGAGCAATGAGATTGGAAAACGCAATTACCTATGTAATCCAACCATGCAGGCATTTCTCGTGCGAACCTGTGATGCCTCTATTTCATGACCCAACTGGAATTTCGAAACTTCATCTGACTCGAACCGAAAATGCTGTCTTTCGATTTTTGGAGTTTTTTTTTTTAGCTCAAATTCCTCAACACTGAAAATCCTTCCTTATGCACGCCACTACTTCTTTCGCTCACACCTCGTCTCTCCCTCTTCACACACGCATGCAAAAGCTGCCACGGAGGCCATCCACAAGCTCCAGATCCGAGGTCGCTACAACGGTGGCCGATGATCTCGGGCTAAGGTCATCCCATGGCTTCTGCGACCTTAAATCCGATTCACGACGTCAAACCGAGTGGTAGAGCAAGGCGGGCAAACCTAGGCGACAAGAGAGAAGGGGAGGGGGGGGGGGGGGGGGGGGGGGGGGGGGGGGGGGGGGGGGGGGGGGGGGGGGGGGGGGGGGGGGGGGGGGGGGGGGGGGGGGGGGGGGGGGGGGGGGGAAGAAAGTGGGAGAAAAGCCTGATCTCATCTTCTTTTTGTTACGGAGACAA
>JAGVVM010013883.1:0-16862 GCA_019149425.1 Psidium friedrichsthalianum
AACTATACACGTTCCTCCTAGATTGGATTAGAATACGAAAATATTTATGAAATACGCAGTCGGGTATCGATTATTAGTCCTGTTTTGGCATGTAATCAACAGACCCATAATGAGTTAAATGGATCTATTTGTGATGGCCATTTAAGACCCGACTCATCCATCCGTTTTGACGGGGACCGAAGGCTAAAAACGCAGAGGGAAACATTGGACAAACAACAGCCCATACATTCGAATGCGAGAGAGCTCCTCTAAACGTCATTAAGACTTCTCTTATATTGCATCAGGGGGCAGGGGAAGCCATTGCCAGATTGCGCTGATGATGCGCGAAATCGAACGCTATGCCATGCATTAATCCCCGCACGCGTCTGTTGGGAACTCCTAGCAGCATTTTTTTTTCTCACCCCGTAATTCCTTTGTTTAATAGCTCGATTACACCGCTACCCCCCAGCATGACGCCAGGCCAAAGGCCTTGGTCATTATCATGCGGTTGGCTCTTCTAGAATTCTCAATTGAACTCAGAAACAATCCTCCATCACAACCCACCTCGAATACGGCTGTCTTAATCGACCAACCCCCGTTATTTTTTTCCTGGGAAAACAGCTCTCATTTCGAGGAAAAGGGAGGAACTGCGTCGTAGAGAAGGACTGACAACAATGGATGGACCGTTAAAAGTCCAAGTCAACTTTCGTTTGGACCAAGCCGAGAAGGAGGAGATTCATGCGTCATAGCGCTTGTCGATGAACCATTTTGTTTTTTGGCTCTGAGCCATCCACCTTGATTTCATCAGCTCCGTCACATGCCTCCATGCACTCTTCCATCCCTACCTCTACCTCTTCTTCTCTCTCTTCGCCGTGGCGCCGCCGACCTGACCTCGTACCACTGCGGCCAAAGATTTGTTCCCGCATGGGCCGCAGTCCAATTTCCATTCCTGCTTCGAGGACCGCCGGCCAACCCCCGACTTGCGGCTATTATCCGGACTTCAAACCTGTCCCTGACTACGGGATGGGAACACTCTGCTCTCGATCCCCAACACCCCCCCGCAAGACGCTCTTCGTCGAAGTCCATCGACTACGCAACGGTTCCGTTCTCGTGCGGAACCCGCAACCGGTGGCCCTCCCCTTGCTAGGCTGGCGACTGCTCAACCTCGCACGCTTCCCTTCCAAAGGGTGCGTCGGCAACGACCCGTATGGGTAACCGCCCTCCCCTATAACTATACCTTGGTTCAATGTGCCCGCCGCCAAGAGGACCAGAAATAGGCCCGGGTGGATTGCCAGAGCCAACCTGGGTCTTAACAAGTCTATCCGTTCCCAGCGACCCTCCTACGTCGGAGACTTGCCGCAAAAATATCCTGCGAGAGGAACTGGGAGCTTCCAACTTGCTTCCGATGCAATCGATAGCAATGATGAAGCAGAATCGTTTGGTCTGGGACAAACCCGGACCTGCGTGAAATGCCGAATTCGGTTGTGGTGTCGACGGAGGGGACCCGGCGTCAGCTGCAGATCAATGCCTTCATGGTGGACACATAGGTATTGCTTTCAATCTAGTTCGACAGGACGCATACATTTACTCGGTCCGAAACTCTTATGGGGTTTCGATGAGGGCTTTGCTTGACTCTCTGTCATTAGACTTTCATAGAATGTATCTGATGCCTGAAACAAGGTACACTCATGGTGTTAACTACAGCTGATAGAACTCTATGATTCCTGCAGGAAAGATTAATAAGAGATATTGCGGGAGGGTCATGGGCTCGTTTCTTTCCTTCCTTGCTGGCTGATTGGAGTCGGCTATGTCCTCAACGAAAGAAGAGAGATAAAGCATTCCGACTCAAGATCGAGAGCTTCTTGCAATGACTATGAGGCCCTCAACGACGCCCGCTACTCCTGACAACGACATCAAGAGGATAACCAACGACTTTCGAGGAGAACTAGGCCAAGGGCTTATGGACGGTCCTACAAAGGGAAGCTCTCGAGCGAGATCTTCGTCGCCGTGAAGATGCCTGGACAATTCGTCTCGGACAGACGAGAGGAGTTTCATCACGAAGTGGAGCACTATGGGAAGGATTCACCACGTCACGTGGTTCGATGGTTGGTTTCTGTGCCGACGGGTTCCGAAGACCTTGGTGTATGAGTTCCTGCGAACGAGTCTCTGGAGAAGTTCATATTTCCGGTGAAGACGCTCTCGACTCTTCCCTTTAGTTGGGTGAGGCTCCACGACATCGCTCTCGGAGTGGCCAAAGGCATAGAGTATCTCACCAGGGCTGTGATCATAGGATCTCCATTTCGACATCAAGCCGCACAATATCCTGCTGGATGACAACTTCAATCCTAAGATTGCGATTTCTCTGGCAAAGTGTATGTTCCATAGGAGGGCAAAGCGCCGTGTCCCTGACCGCAGCCAAGGTGTACCATGGGATATATTTGCTCCGGAAGTCTTCTCCCGGAACTATTGGAAAAGCGTGTCCTCTAAGTCGGACGTGTACATCTTCAGAATTGTGCTGCTCGAAATGGTCGGGGGGAGGAAGAACGTCGACGTGAACGCGAAGAACATGAGCCAGATGTCCTTCCCCCAGTGGTCTATAACATCTGAACAAGGGTGAGAGCTTGAAATACGAATACCGAGAGGATGGCGACCAAAACATTGCCAGGGAAACGGCAATCGTAGGGCTCTGGTGCATTCACTGGTCCCGGCCGATCGGCCTCCATGAAAGCGGTGGTTCAGATGCTGGGGGAGAAGAGTGCCCCGTCTGTGCCGAAAAAATCCTTTCGTCTCGTCCTCCGGTCAGGGGAAGCTGCGACATGCCGGAAGACTCTGGCACACGAATCTGGAAGTTATCAGGAATAAGTCCCCAACGAGCCTTTCGCAGTATCTCATTGAACGAAACCGACCGACGTGGAAACAGTGTGAAGGTAAGTAGAGCTGCGATTCTACCCGAAAGTAGCCTGTATACGCTCCCACTACTTACCCATTGTATCAGATTCCATATATATATAGAGAGAGAGAGGAATTCCTTCCCTCTTTACATTGTAACTAAGTTAGTTATTTTGTAATACTGGAACCAATCTACTTATTCGAAGTTTATAGATAGTAAGTAATTGGGATTTGATCGTCCATCGCAAATGCAGTTCGTTCGGGTTTGCATTTCATGTCCTGGATTCCGGGAAACATAGCAGCAGTTGGTTTTTGGGACCGGACTCGTCCTTTTTGTGTGCTTGGGGAGTTGAAAATGTCTTAGCTTCAAGCAATTTAACAAGGAACGAGAGTACTACTGCCAGGAAAAATGGGCCTTCCTTTCTCGTGAGGATGATAAGTAGAAATTAGATCATAAGTCGAAAGAAAACGAATTTGCAGAAGTGTTAAAAGGGATGTGTTTTCGAGCTCGACTCAATCAGGACCTCGAATGAAATCGTTTGAAGCTTTCTAGAAAGAGATGCATCAGTGGAATTAGGTGAAACGGGGCTTCCATGACAAGGGAGTTCTTACCGAAGAGTGGCACTCAGCTTTGAATTTGTTAGAATTTTCCGTTGTGGGCTCCGCCTTAATTGTAATTGTAATCGATCGTAATACGGTATTAATTTATCGTATACGGTATTGGTTTAATAAAGTAGGGATGTGAAGTATCTTAATGGTCCTTATATGGGCACTGCAAGTGTGGGCCAGATCCGGCCCGGCCCGTGATTGGAAGGGGCCCGCTGGATGGTTCCTATAAATGGCAAGGACCCCCCCTTAGCCCATCCTAACTGCCATTTTCCCTCTTCTTCTCCTTCATAAGGCATTACGAGAGAGAGAGTGCGAGGTAGAGGCCGTTTCCATCGACGCCTAGGTGACCGAGGGTTATAAGGGGAAGCCCGAGGCCCGTCTCGACGAGATTCCGAAGCCGTTCGTTGTCGGTTTTTCCCTTCCGTGCCGTTCGACCAAGGATGCGAATCAGGTACGCCGTCTCGAAATCTCGCTAATTAGGTTGTTATAACATACACGGAGGTTCCTAGGGTGTCGGAATAAGCCGGCCATCAAATGGTTTAGGATGATGGTCTTTAAGTAACACAGAAGGCATTTTATCATCTCGTCCATTTTGGATTGAACTCTTCATCTTGCCATTAGATTCAAGCCAAGGAAAACTGTTTTGCCTGGTTTTTCTGACGCTTTGATTTTATTTTAAAAAAAAATTATTATTATTATTATTATTTATTATTATTATTATTATTTTTAATTTTTTTTAAAAAATTATTAATTATTTATTTTTAATTACTTTCAAGAAAGTGTTCCCAATTATTTCTAAAAATATTCCAAATGTGTTTCTAAAAATTGGGAAACAGAGCACAATTTTTGTTTCTTCTCAATGTGCTTCCACAAAGGCAACCGAAACACGAGTTTCCGGCAAATTGACAAGTGCGCTTATCTGTTCCCAAGGTGTTCCGGGAACACTTGGGAACAGAAACACTTTTTCTGACAGCGTTACCATACGCAGCCTTAGTCGTTCGAAAATATTTTTGTTATTGATAATAATGTGTGTTTAAATATTTCATGAACGATAAAAATATTTTTTGGTTATTTTTTTTTACACGGTCATTTTAAATCATTCATGAAACGGACGAATGGTCAGCACAAAGAAAAATTGTTTGTTGGCCGAAGATTAGGGGGTAACTCATTGGGTCAAAGAAGTCAACGCATGATGGAAGCTCGTGTGACAAAGGGGTGTAAAGATGCCCCGTCAAGGGTTAAAAGAGCGGTCCTGGGATAATGAAGCATAATTCCCTATAGAGGATTAAACTTTAGGTCGAATTTCAGTCTATCTTCAATTTTTTTTCTTTCTTATGAAAAATCCTCAACATTCATTCTACTTTCAAATCTGGCCGTATGGCCAAAAATTGCCACTGATTTTCTTAAAGTAGTTATAAATTCATTATCAGAATCAGCATTTTCATCAGCACCTTCTCCTTGTAAGGAACAATAGCAACATCCAAATATTGATAACATTGTAGAAATCAATGGCAATTTTTGGATGGGCAGACAAATTTGAGACTAAATCGAAAGTTGGAGATTTTCTATGAAATAAAAAAAAAAGTTCAAGATAGAATTAAGACTGGACCTAAAATTGAGAATATTTTAAGGAATTAAACCTGGATAAGAGTGGCGAAAATAAGAAATTCCTAATGTGGTATTACAAATATTGCATATGCAAGCTTTGAAGATCTCCTTGAGACAAGTCAATTTTCGTCCACATCTCTTTTAACGCAGCAAACCAATTTTCCCCAACTTGTAAATATCCGAGTGCTCTTGGGAAACTTCTTAAAGAAGATTCTAACAATAGTCGTCCAATTACATTATTCTTTTCACTATCAACAGGCCACGAATTCTTGAAAGAGTTAAATCCTACAATAATTTTTAATTATTCATCATTCAATTTTTTTGTCTCACAATATGCTATCAATCTCACAGTAGATAAAAAAAAAAAAGTGCCCATGCTTCAATCTCACACACTGCTTAGAAAAAAGGAGGGCCAAGTGTGAGTAACCCTTTTGATTTTTGGGTTGAAATTTAGACCTGTCAAAGTGGGTCATAAATCTATTTCTTAACCCAAATGTGATCAACTGAGCTTTTGTATTAGTTAGTTATACTCAATAAATGGGTTTAAACATAATATGCATATTAAATGAGTCATAAATGAGTTACAACTTATTTAGCCCAACCTATTTCTATGACTCTTTCTCATTCTCTCTCGCCCTCACTCGATCTCGTGCTCGCTTTGCACTCTCACTTCAATATGGTATGAGTTTCCTAGATTTGATTAAATATAAAAGTATCTTAGGAATACGGGTCGGGTATTGATTATAAGTCCCTATTTACATTGTAATAAATGGATCTTTTTGTATCAGACCATTTAATACTCGGTCCAATCCACCCAATTGACAGGGTGACCGAAAAGCTAAAAATGCAGAAGGGGAACATCGGTGGGTACAAAGGCCCATACATTCGATGCGAGAGGGCTCCTCTAAAAGTTATTAAGACTTCTCTTATATTGCGATAGCCGAAACATCGCATATTGCACCTAATGATGCTCGTAATCAAACCTATATCGTGAATTTAATCCCCACACACGTCTGTTGGGAACTCGTAACAGCATTTTTTTCCCTAACTCCTGTTTTAATAGCTCGATTGCACCACTAACCCCAGCATGACGCCAGGCACGGCCCTTGGTGAAATATCATGCCGGCTTGGCTCTCATAGGATTCTCAATTGAACTTGCAAACAATCCATCCATCAACACCCCCTCGAATCCGTTTGTCTTAATCGACCAACCCGTTATTTTTCCTGGGAAAACAAAACTCTTTTCGAGGAAAAAGGGAGGAACTTGCTTCACAGAGGCGATCGACAACAATGGATGGACCGTTAAAAGTCCAAGTCAACTTTCGATTTGGACAAGCCGAGGAAGGAGGAGATTCATGTGTCCATTGCGCTTGTCGATGAACATTTTGTTTTCGGTTTTTGATCCATCCACCCTCATTTTCATCAGCTCCAACACATCCTCTATGTACTCTTCCGTTCCCTACCTCTTCCTCTGCTTCGCCGATGGCACTGCCGTCCCAACCCGGGACCACTGCGACCCCAATAGATGCTCCCGACGCGGGCCACAGGTCCAGTTCCCGTTCCTGCTCAAAGACCGCCAACCCGCCAACTGCGGCTATCATCCGAACTTCAAGCTGCCCTGTGACGTAGATGGGAAACACTCTGCTCTCACTCCCTAACACCCTGTAGCTGCTCTTCGTCAAGTCCATCCACTACGACAACCGGTCCATTCTCGTGCAGCACCCTAACTTGTGCCTCCTCTTGCTGCTGGCGAACCTCAACTTCTCTCGCTTCTCCTTCTAAAGGATCGGCAACGATCGGGCTTTTTACCAAATAGGGTCTCAAAAAAATTTTTAACTGATTTAGGTCGCGCTTGAGAAAATTTACAAGTTTAGGGTTCGTCCTGTAGTCTCGATGCCGGCTAGTGCTGATACGTGGGGATCCACAGAGCAAACATATCCCATAATCCACACTCCGGTCAACCTCAAATTCTCCGAATCCATTTGCAAACTGCTTTGCATGCAGCTCTAGTAATTTTCATCTTCTTCCATGGCGGTGACACTAGAAATGGGTCAAAGCGAGGAAGTTAAGACCAGAAATGATCCCCAAGTTGAGATTCAGGTTCTAAATTTGCTTTGTTATTTTTAACTGTTGATCAAACTGGGATTTGCTAGTTGGTGGCGGAGAGTAAGGAGAGCAAGTGAGCTTGTTGTGGGGGTTGTAATTGCAGGAAAGAGGGGAGATCTTCTTCTTCTATAGGCCCAAGGTGGGGAGAGAAGCTACTCACAGTGCCAACAACGTGCAGCACCTTTACATAGTCCTCCGTCCCGAGTCCGGCGAGAGACCCGTCGAGGAGAAACAAGATCCCCACTCTGGCAAGGAAGGCTCTGAACTCGGTTCCCATGACAAGACCGCTATGGAAAAGCAAGGTGGACAAAAGGAAGCGAAGTCGAACCTCGTTCATGAGCGGAGCGAGCTCAAAATGTGAAATAAGAAATGACTACCAAGATAAACTGATGTCCATGTTCAGCTGGAGGAGTTATGACAGAGGAGTTATGACTAATCAAGTAACAGTTTATCCACGAGAGTAAGAGGCAGTATCCCTCCGATCTACCCGAAGCAAGACTGAAGAGCAAGAGTAGCAGAAAAGCAGCGAGATATGCGCACTCCACTCCAAATAGAACTAGTGTGACTTAGAGAGAGAGAGAGAGAGAGAGAGAGAGAGATTTGACCTAGAGAAGACGGTGTCAGAGGAATTCGGGCGAATGTCCGCACTGAGAAAATCTCGCGATCGCAAAATCGCGCCACGAAATCACATCATGATCGTGATGCAGAAGAGAGAGAAGAGAAAGTGCGATGAGAGAGAAGAGAAGAGAGAGAGTGAGGACGATAAAAGTGCGATGAGAGAGAAGAGAAGAGACAGAGCGAGGAAGATGACCTCCCTCCCCCCTCCCCCGACCCCCTAGTTTAGGGAACTGGGGCTATCCGATATCAAGACTATCAAACGAACCCTTAATGCGTAAATTTTTCAAGCGAGATCTAAATCAGTAAATTTTTCTTTTGAGACCTCATTTAGTAAAAAGCCCGCAATGACCTGCCCTCCAACCATAATTATACCCTGATCAAGTACCCCCTGGCCAAGAGGACCAGCATGACCCGAGTGGATTGCCAGAGCCAACCTAGGTAGTACGAAGTCTATGCCGTCACATCCGACTCCTACGTCAGAGACTTACCGCTAATATCCTGAGAGAGGAACGAGGGCGTCAACTTGCTTCTGATGCCAATCGATAACATGATGAGCGAGAATCGTTTGGTCTAGGACAAACTGGACTGCATGAAGTACATGAATTTCGAGTTGCGGTGTCAATGGAAGGGAACCAACATCAGCTACATTGTGCCTCATAGTGGATAAATAGGTATTGCTTTAATGCTAGTCGAAGGCACATGCATTTACCAGGTCTGAAACTCTTTATGTTTGATGACACTTTGCTTAGCTCTTTGTCATTACACTTTCATAGAAACTATCTGATGCCCTGAAAGGAAAGTCACTCATGGTGTTAACTAAAGCGGATAGAACTTCTATGATTCTGCAAAAAGATTAAGAAGAGAGATTGCAGGAGGGGACTTGTGCTCATTTTTCTTTCTTGTTGGATTGATTGGAGTCGGCTATGTCCTCAATGAAAGAAGAAGAGATAAAGCATTCTGACTCAAGATCGAGAGCTTCTTGCATGACTATGAGGCCCTCAAGCCAACCCACTACTCCTACAATGACATCAAGAGGATAACCAACGACTTCGAGGAGAAACTAGGCTAAGGGGGGGCTTGTGGAATGGTTTACAAAGGGAGCTCTCGAGCGAGATCTTCGTTGCCGTGAAAATGCTGGACAATTTGTTCGGAAACAAAGAGGAGTTCATCAACGAATGGGCACTATGGGAAGGATTCACCACGTCAACGTGGTTTGGATGTATGGTTTTTGTGCCGACGGGTTCTAAAGAGACTTGGTGTACGAGTACCTGCCGAGCGAGTCTCTAGAGAAGTTCATATTTCTGGGCGAAGAGGCTCTCGACTATTCCCTTAGTTGGAGAGGCTCCAGGATATCGCTCTCAAAGTGGCCAAAGGCATAGAGTATCTTCACTAGGGCTGTGATCATAGGATACTCTATTTCGACATCAAGCCTCACAACATCTTGCTGAATGACAACTTCAATTCTAAGGTTGCGGATTTTGGTCTGGCAAAGTTATGTCCAAGGAACAAAGCGCCGTGTCCATGACCACAACCAGAGGTACCACGAGATACATTGCTCCAGTAGTCTTCTCCCAAAACTTTGGAAACTTGTCTTCCAAGTCAGACGTATACAGCTTTAGAATGCTCTTGCTCACAATGGTCGGGGGGAGGAAAAATGTCGACGTGAACACTAAGAACATGAGCTAGATATACTTCCCACAGTGGGTCTATAACCATTTGAACAAGGGTGAAGAGCTTGAAATTCGAATCCGAGAGGACAACAACAACATTGCCAGGAAACTGGCAATCGTAGAGCTTTAGTGCATTCACCAGTACCCAGCCAATCGGCCTCCCATGAAAACAGGGGTTCAGATGCTGAAAGGGAAAGAGTGCCCCGTCATGCTAAAAAATCCTTTTGTTTCCTCCGATACGGGGGAAGCTGTGACCCTCTAGGGAAGACTCTGGAACACGAATCTAGAAGTTATTGCGGGATAAGCTCGAATGCCCTTTCACAGTATGTCATCTATCCTCGATCGAAATGGATGTGAAACAGTGTGACAGTAAGTAGAGCTGTGATCAAGAAGCCATAAGTTAAATGTAGGAACTTTCTCGACCGCGAAATAACCTGAAACCATCGATGTGCTCCCACTACTTACCTGTTGTATCAGATCCAATATGTATAGAGGAATATCTTTCCTCCTATATTTCTTACTAGGCTGGTTATTATGTAATACAAGAATCTATGTACTTACTGGAAGCTTGTGATTTAATAAGTAATTGGATTTGATTGCCCAGCGCAAATCCAGTTCATTCTGGTGTGCATTTCAAGTTTCGAATTCTGTGAAATATAGCAGCAGTTGGTTTTATGATGAGAATTCTGCTTTTTATCTGCTTGGGGAGTTGGAAAACATCTAGCTTCAGCAATTTAAGAAGGGATGAGAGTTATCGCTAGCAGAAAAATAAAATTGGCCCTTCTCATGAGGATGATAAGTTCCTAAATGAATAATAAGTTGAAGACAACATATTCACGCAAACGCTAAAAGGGATATGTTCTCGAGGCCGATTCAATAAAGATTCGGAAGGACATCGGCTTGAAGCTTCTCGAAAGATATTTGTTGGTTGTGTCTTAAGGACCATTCCATAGTCATTTTTGTTTAAGTTCTGGTCGATTAACTGGCTGAGTTTTTTTCTTTTTACTCGGTTAACAAGAAAATAGGAGTTTATTTTGTTTAGTTCCTATTTTGTTGCTAATTAGTGGTGTAGTGGTCTTTGTTAGTTGCTAAGTTAGTGCATTTAGTTTTTGGTTATTTTAAGTTCATGTACTCTTCTCATAAAAAAAAATAGTGAATTCTAGCTCTATTCTTGTCTCGTTATTCCTGCAAATTAAGAGATATAGAATAGTTTTCTGCTCATCTGCAGAAAATTGAAACACTGAGTATTGGTAAAGTAATTAAACTTGAGTTTAAGTGTGTTGAGTGTTAAGAATAGCTGGGAATAACAGTGGTATCAGAGCCCTATTGATCTTAAGGGACTCTTGAGAGAGTGCTAATTCAAAGAAGAGCAAAAAAGATGGAATAAATTGGTGTACCTGCTGCATCATTCTCAATTATCACAGCTCCAATCTTCAATGAAGACAACTATCGAGCATGGGTAGTGAAGATGCAAGCTTTCATGGAGGGTGCAAACCTATGGGAAGCTGTGGAAGACGACTACAAGGTTACTGATCTACCCAACAACCCAACTATCAATCAAATCAGGTACCATAAAGAGATAGTGACCCAAAAAGCAAAGGCAAAATCTTGCTTGTTTTCTGCTGTCTCCTCGACCATATTTACTAGAATCATGAAAAAGATTCAACACATTATATATGGAATTATTTGAAGGAAGAGTATGAAGGGGGTGAGAAAGTGAAAGAAATGAAGGTGCTGAACTTGTTAAGGGAGTTTGAAAGGCAGCAGATGAAGGAGAGTGAGTATGTGAAAGAGTTTGCTGATAGGCTAGTTAATATAGCCAATAAGAAAAGGGTGCTAGGGACTGATATAGATGATAAAAGACTGATTTAGAAGATTTTGGTTGCGGTGCCTGAAAGGTTTGAAGCAACCATTGCTTCCCTTAAGAACACTAAGGACATTTCAGATATCAAGCTTGCTGAAGTCCTAAGTGCTCTACAAGCTTAGGAGCAAAGGAGGCTTATGAGGAGAATGAGCCTATTGAAAGTGCCCTGCAAGCCAAGCTGAAACTGAATACTACAGAAAAGAGACGAGGATGGAACTAGAATAGAAGACATGGTGAGGCCAGCCATAATCATAGCCAGGGAGGATCAAGCAGTACTGGACATGACAGGGAGTGGAATGCAGTTCCATGTAAGCATTGTGGGAAGAAAAACCACCCTCATTTCAAGTATTGGAGGAGACCCGACGTAAAGTGCAGCAGGTGTCACAAGATGGGCCATGTTGAGGCCATTTGTAGGGAGAAGCATTAACAACAGTAAGCTGAAGGTCAAATTGCGGTAGCCAGTGAAGTGGAGCACCTGTTTGTTGCCTCCTGCTTCATCTCAAATGCATCTAGAGATGGATGGCTCGGGGACAATGGTTGCACCAACCATATGATAGGTAATGAAGGGCTATTCGACAATCTAGACAAATCTGTAAAGTCTAAATTCAGGATTAGCAATGGAGAACGCATAGAAGTAGAAGGCAAAGGTGATGTAGTGCTTGAAGGTCCTGGTGGTGCTAAGCTTATCACAGAGGTTATGTTTGTGCAGAAGATAGATCAAAACCTGCTGAGTGTGGGTCAGTTAGTAGAGAAGGGGTTGAAGGTTGTGTTCGAGAAGAGTGAGAATAGTCACATCCTTTTTAGGATTCTTATGAGAAATAAGTGTTTTACATTTGATTTAATTAATGAGAATCATGAAGCCATGAAGAGTATACAAGATGAGGAGGAGTTATGGCATAGAAGACTATGGTTATTTCCATAGCAAGGGGCTGCAATACTTGCAGCAAAATGAAATGGCAGTGGGGCTACCTATGTTGCAGAAGGAAGTAACCAGCTGTAGAGCATGTTTGCAAGGCAAGCAAGTGATGATTCCTTTCAAAAGGTCAAATTGGAGGACCAGTGAGAAGCTGTAGCTAATTCACACTAATGTATGTGGTCCAATGCCAGAGGAATCACTAAATGGCAACAAATACTTCATCACTTTCATAGATGACTGCACTAGAATGTGCTGGGTGTACTTCATGAAGACCAATTTTTTGAGATTCAAAAAAGAAGTAGAGAAGGAGAGTGGCTATAATATCAAGGCAATTAGATCAGACAATGGAGGAGAATACACCTCAGGCAGATTCAAGGCTATATGTGATGATGCAGGGATCAAGCACCAGCTCATTGTGCCATACGCTCCACAGCAAAATGGAGTGAGTAAATGGAAGAATAGAAATATCGTGAAGATGGCCAGATGCATGCTACACGAGAAAGAACTCCCTAAGAAGTTCTGGGCTGAGGCTGCCAACACTGCAGCCTTCCTTCTGAACAGACTGCCCACTAAAACTCTCAACAAGCAGACATCATTTGAAGCATGGCATGGATACAAGCCTAAAGTGAGTAATTTGAAAGTGTTTGGTTGCATTAGGTATTCATTAGTTTCTTTTGTTAAGAGAGATAAGCTTGATCAAAGAGGAGAAGTATGTATCTTTGTGGGGTATAACTTGCAATCTAAGGCTTATAGAGTTTATCATCCTGCTAGCAACAAGGTTGTGGAGTGTAGAGCTGTGAGCTTCATGAAAGATAAGAAGTGGGACTGGTCTGTGGAAGGAAGCAAGGTTGAAGAGTGTGTAGTATATAGGATGATGTGCCATTGCAGGTTGAATCAAATGAAGTGGAGGTCGAAGGTCTAATTGATCATGCTTCTGCGAGGGGCACTAGGTCTCTTGCTGAGATCTATGAGAGATGTAATACAGCTATGCTTGAACCAACTAGCTATGAGGTAGCAAGTGAAGATGTGAAATGATGTGCTGCAATGGAAGAAGAAATAAGAATGATTGAGAAAAACTAGACATGGGATCTAGTTGAGAGGCCTAGAAGCAAAAAGGTGATTGGAATGAAGTGGGTGTTCAGGACAAAGTTGAATCTTGATGGCTCAGTGCATAAGCACAAAGCAAGACTTGTTATCAAAGGCTATGCACAAGTATGGGGAGTAGACTACTCTGAGACATTTGCTCCAATGACAAGGTTGGATATCACAAGGATGCTGCTAGCAATTGCTGCACAAAAGGGCTGGCGGGTATTTCAGCTAGATGTGAAATCAGCTTTCCAGAATGGAGAGCTAGTGGAGTAGATATATGTTGAGCAGACTGATGGCTTTGTACTAAGAGGTAAGGAAGATCATGTATATAAGTTAAGGAAAGCCTTGCATGGCTTGAAGCAGGCTCCAAGAGCTTGGTATAGTAAAATTGATAAGCATCTGTAGGAACTTGGGTTTAAAAGAAGTTAGACTGAAGTGACTCTATATGTGAAGAAGGGTGTGAAAGGTGTAACGATTGTCTCTCTTTATGTTGATGATCTTTTGGTTACTGGTTAACTATAAGGAACAAATTGCAGAACTGAAGAAAGGGCTGATTAAGCAGTTTGAAATGACTGACCTTGGACTATGTCCTTCTTTTTGGGAATGGAGGTGCAGCAGAGGAAATGTGAGGTATTAATCTGTCAAAAGAGATACCTAAGAGAGATCTTAAAGAGGTTGAGATGGAGGAATGCAGAAGTGTGAGCACTCCTATGAATCTAAAGGAGAAGCTATAGAAGACAAAAGGAGCTGAGCTTATTGATGAAGGATTATACATGAGTTTAATCGGTTGCTTGATGTATCTAACGGCAACAAGACCACATATCTTGTATGCAGTAGGTGTGCTTTCAAGATTCCTAAGTTATGCTGGTGAAGAGCAATTGGTAGCTACAAAAAGAGTGATTAGATACCTAAAAGGCACTCAGTTATTTGGTATCAAGTTCACTAAAGTGAGCAATTGCAGGTTGCAGGGCTTTACTAACAGTGATTGGGCTAGTTCAGTCGAGGATGTGGGGAGTACAACTGGGTTTTGCTTTACTTTGGGATCTAGATGTTTCACCTGGAGCTCAAAGAAACAAGAAGTAGTTGCTCATTTCACTGCAGAATATGAGTTTCTAGCGGCTACAGCAGCAGCCATCATGCAATATGGCTGAGAAAGTTGATGTAGGATCTTGAAATGGAAGTTGAAGGACCAACTGAGATACTTGTGGATAACCAATCTGCATTAGCCGTATCTCAGAACCCTGTCTTTCATGGGAGAACCAAGCATTTCAAGATCAAGTTTTACTATCTGAGGGAAGTGTGACAAGAAGGTGAAGTGAAGCTACTCTATTGCAAGATAGAAGATCAGGTGGTTGATGTGTTTACTAAGCCACTGCAAGCAAGTAGGCTTGAATTACTGAAGAAGAAGGTTGGAATTGGAATGTGTTCTGCTCCTTAAGCCATAGAGGAGTATGTTGGTTGTGTCTTAAGGACCATTTCACAGTCGTTTTTGTTTAAGTTCTAATCGGTTAGCTGGCTAAGTTTTGTTTTACTCAGTCAACAAGAAAGTAGAAATTTGTTTTGTTCAGTTCCTATTTTGTTGCTGATTAGTGGTGTAGTGGTCTTTGTCAATTGCTAAGTTAGTGCATTTAGTTTTTTGTTATTTTAAGGTCATGTACTCTTCTCGTAAAAAAAAAAATAGTGAATTCTAGCTCTATTCTTGTCTTGTTCTTCCTGCAAATTAAGAGATATAGAACAGTTTTTCTGCTCATATGCAAAAAATTGAAACACTGAGTGTTGGTGAGGTAATTAAACTTGAGTTTGAGTGTGTTGAGTGTTATGAATAGCTGGGAATAACAATATTGCGTCAGCGAATTCGGGTGGAACGAGGGCTTCATTGACGGAGAGAATTCTTACCAAAGAGTGGCAACTCA
Organism: Psidium friedrichsthalianum; assembly: GCA_019149425.1. NCBI lineage: Eukaryota > Viridiplantae > Streptophyta > Magnoliopsida > Myrtales > Myrtaceae > Psidium > Psidium friedrichsthalianum. The sequence goes on from JAGVVM010013883.1 coordinate 15,262, forward strand.
GCTGATGAATTTGGTTAATGACATGTACTGCAACCGAACAACTTTATGGTTTCGAAGTATCTACTTGCGTCGTTTAAGTAAACACTACAAGACACTCATCTCATCCTCGTACATTTGAGCGAACTCTTCGTCATTTCCTTTGATTCAAGCCGGGTAGAACTAGTTCGTCTGGTTTTTCTGACATCCTTGAGCTCTTTCAGCTAAAAATAGACAGCCTCTTTCGACTGTCAAGTGGCTGATAGTTTTTACACACAAAAATTCAAGCACCAGAGAAACAGGGAACAACATGAAAACATGCTGTCATGACGGGGGCGGCGAGTTCCGGCAAACTGGACAAGTGGCATTCAGGTGAAGCCACTCGTCTATGCAATTCGCATGGAAGCAATGGTTGCATTGCGGTATGGTCTTGAGGGTCTCTTTGGGCTGATAGTCCGACAGGCAGATCGGGCAAGTGCTGTCGTCGGGCTTCGGGAGCCGCTTGCTCTCTCCAGCACTATCTTAGGGTAAGACTCAATGACCACCCCGTCAAGGCCAGAAACAAGGGCGGAATGCGGCGCGACCGCCGCGGCGAATTCCCCGACGACGGGGCGGCGTCCTCTCGCGTAAGACTTCACCCTGCCGCAGAGGACACAAAGCAAGCCCAGAAGGAACAGGATCGCCGGGATCCCGACCCCAACAACAATCGCGTAGCGGGCACCCCTAGGAATCCCTGAAAGCATGGAAGCCTATCATATGTCAAGTGAATGCGGATGCCATGTATGCTATAAAGCCAGAAGGATATTAAAATGAGAACCCTATTTCAAATCCAGTGCAGTGCTGTTTCTGTACCAAATTACCAATGACCTGAAGTTGGTCTGAACCAAAATCAATCGTGCCAAATTCAAAGTCAACCAGAAGCTGAAACCTAGAATCACCGCAAGAGGGGGGGGGGGGGGGGGGGGGACAAAAGAGAGCTTGAAAAGCAAAAGCCAAGAGGGATTTTGCAATCTCTTGATTGGCTCTTTCTATTCTCACTTCAGTCAACGCTTATCCTGATGAAGAGTTGATTTCATTCCATTCACAACCTCACGAGACCAAGAGGTAAACAAAAGCATAAATAAAAAAATAATAATAAAAAAAAAGAGGAGAAATCTTGACCAATTTGTAATTACGAAAGAATCGCAAAGGAAGATGGCTTCAAAGCCAAAGTCTAGATAAGCTGCATTGACTTCGATTAAGGACGCACCATCGTTGATGTTGCTTTCCTTACCAATATCATTAGAATCCCTTCCCCCCGCCATTGTTAATTCCCACAGCGATGATTAACACTCATTACGTAATTTGAATGTTGACACATTAGCAGTATCGTAATCGTTTCTTGGCCGATGATTCTTGAACGGTAGCGAGGGCTTATGTCCCAATGGTTCTAAAGATATTCTGAGCATTCCATTTAAAGTAATTCTGGGAAGACTTCTTCAAACCTACTTCATCAATCATTGCTGGCTATCTCATTTGGAGGTATGCATTGCATCAGAAATTCTCCCCTGACCTGGACAAGAAGCTTAAAGTCTCGAGCTTATCCATCATTAATTCTATACTATCCTGAAAATCAAAAGAAATTC
>JAGVVM010013887.1:0-13904 GCA_019149425.1 Psidium friedrichsthalianum
TTGACCAATCCTAGAGTAGTTTGTATATAATTGGTGTAATTTGTATATAATTGGTAATTTGAATATATAACATCTAGTTCCTGAGATGGAAATCCTATAGTGCTCCACTCATTACTGGCTCTAATAGATTTAGAAGACTAATTCTTGGTCCAATAATTAGTTTTTTGTTTTTGTGACCGAGTCTAATAGAAATTTTAAATTTAAGTCAAGGCCGAACACAACACTAATATTAATCCTCACACGCATTTTTGAAACTTTGACAAGACCATTCTATTGGATGGTTTCCGTGCTACGACATGCATATATAAGTCAACTTGAAAATTATCTTAGCGTGTTATATAGGTCAACAGAGACACGATAGGTCTCATTATTTGGTTATAAATCATGGGCTCGCTCATGAACCAATCAAACAAAAATATTAACGACGATGTATGATGATGATGGAAGGTGTATAATTTTTACGGGCTCACTCATTGAAAAAATTACTCAGCTTTAGCTCATCTCTCATAGAGGCACATTTTTTTTTTTTAACAAAAACGCACAAACTTTTTACACCGCGATTCCCATTTTTCTAACTATAATTTTTTTTTGTCTCATAAAAAGATCATAAACTTTCAATTGGTACTCCATCTTGCCCAGTCAAATTTCCCCCCAACGATGCCGTTAAAGATTCTTTCTGTATTTCGTCATGGCCATTCCACATTTAAATTGGGCATCTCACGGTTATGGGGCCATTGCCAGAAGTTTGAATAGTTTTGAACCAAGCAAGAGGAGGAGACGTGGGAAGCTCACGTGCCCATCAAATATGCAAGGGCATCTTTAGTCAATTTTTCTAATTTCGGGGTATCCTATGTGTCGATAGAAAGCCAACTGGGTTGTGGATTGGACAGCCAACATCATTAGAAAAAAATGTATTACCTAAGATTGTGTTTCCTCCCCCTTTTAATGCGGAATTTACTTTGTACTAAAACCCACCTTTCGGGCTCTTCATTTGTGAGTTAGTTTTTCAATGAAAATTTTATTATGACAAAGAAAAAGGTTCCCAAATGGAGCATATAGTCCTGTACTTTGGCGCAAATTGAAACGGATCGACGAAATGACATACTCTAGGGCGAACTGGGGCATGAACGAGCAATTCGAGCATGTCCAATAATTGAGAAAATGGATTCCTGAACTCATGGTTTGCGGGGTCCAAGGAGTAGGAAAAAGAAACTCTACAAATTATTTTCCATCTTTCCACATCCAACCCAACCGTGAGTCACATGAAACGACACATCGCGTTCTTTTCTAACATCATTGGACGGAAAAAATTACCGACAAAAACAATAAAAAAAAAAAAAAATAAAAGCCAGTAATTTTTTCCCTTTAACGAGGCCAAAAAAACATATCCGATAGAAAAATTCGAATGGGAATTCGATATATATATATATATATATATATATATATATATATATATATATATATATATATTCGGATCAAGAGAATTGTTTGAATAGGAATTCGAATGAAAAACTGCGTTTTTTTCATCAGCTAAATGCTTTGCATTTTTGCACGTGCCCCTCTCGCCATGACTCTTGAAGTTGCAGAGTTGATCTCAAGAATTTATACGGATAAAAGCTCACAAACACAAGAAGAAAATGCCATTCTTCCAGGGCTTCAATAGCTTCATTTCCCTCCGGCTAGTTTCTGAAACAAGACCCGCGCCATTCTACGCTTATCGGGGGTTGGGGGCCTGCCCCGTGGGAGTTTGCAGGAGTGGCTCTTTGCGGGACGCCAAATGATTTTATAGTTTTGTCCTCGGATTTTATTGATAATTTGACTTTAACCCATGACTTAATTACTGTTTATGTATAATCGTTTTCTCTTATAAATGGGAGTTTATAACAGATAATCTAAATAGCTAATTGTAGTGAAATCCTTTTTTGGATGATCCGTAGTTTTTCAGGAAATGAATCGGGAATAAACTTTATGACTCTAGTTATTTTTCTCGTATTTACCTTCTATTTCGTTGTATTTGTGTTGCCTAATCTTAACACACTCTAAACGTCAAACGGGAAGATTTGATGCGGAAGCGCGTGACCCTTTACCACCCACTATTTTCGACTCGTCTGGGTACTTCTCCATATGAGCCGAGTGCTCGAAGTCTAATGTTATGGTGTTCGTCCCGTGATTTACTTTCCCGTCGGTAGTAACAGATCAACTTTAAAGATACTTTTTTTAACCTATAAAGGAAAAAAGAAGAAGAAGAAGATGGGACGTGAGGAGTCGGAAATCACTGCGAGAGCTTAGATTAAACACCACTTTTCCATCAACAGAGAGGACCCATCTCTTCCATCTATTTGGGCCTAGAAAGGACTATGATGACAGCCACTCCAACCATCACCAGCATCTTCCCAGGTGCTTTCTGACTTTTAGCTTTCTTTGATGATGCTAAATAATTCCAGCAATCTATCATAAATACATCAGTGATGTGATAAATCGTTCAAAGCGCCTCAAATGATACGCCCCCGTCTCCCGATATAGGGATTTCTTCATGGACCGATTCTGCACTCCCGCATTACACTCGCCTTTTTTATGGCGGTCCGCACATGTCATCGAGCGCCTGAGAAAGGAGGATCTCCCTCCAAGTCTCTTGCAGCATCGAATCCTTCGTCGTACAAGGTCACACGCCTTCTGCAACCCTATACATGCTGGCTTATTCCAAGGAGTGGTTGGCTTGGAGAGAGCAGGATGGAATCGGGTCACTGAGCTGCCCCCACGCCACACGCAGAGGGTTCCTTCCTTAGCGGCAGGTTTTCAGGTTCCACTATGTTATAAAGCTTGAAAGAATCCTCCTCCAGTGCTTTGGACAAGCCCCTGTTTTATTCTCTTTATTCCAAGTACATTTTTTTCCTGGGGTGGTGAAGTCATATTAGCTGCTTTGGCTTCATTTGGTGGCTCCCACTATTCTTTTCCTTTGTACTTTTAATGTCCTTCACACAGAATCCACCCAGTGAAACTTTGGAAGCCCCTTGTTTAAATCCTTTCGACGCTGATTGGTAACACCTCCCCTGGATCGTGCGCTGGTGCCAAACCCAAGGAAAAAAAAGTTGTAATATAAGCCAAAGACATTCCAAAAAGCCGAGCTTTACATACTTGGGGAAGAAGAAAGAGGAGAGCTAGTGAGTCATTCATCAAGCTCAAGGTATCATTCTCGTCATATTTTATGTTTTAGGTCCTTTTATATCCCCCAAGAAGGATGGTGCAAACATATTATTAATGCATGGGTTGATGATGGTGTTTGTTGTTGCTTGCGAGCACCAGAGACTGACTAATTTGAGCTTGGTCCTAGTCTGTGTTGATGTTTCTTCTGGGGTCGACAATCATTTTCAGGGAAGTTTCCATGGAAATTTCAAACACGTGCGACTGGGATTTGTTTACGAGAAATCTTCTGGTTTTGGCTTCCTCTATACTTCAGTTAGGCTGGATCTTACCAGACATATGATTTGAGAATGATACTTCAATGTGAGAAAAGCAGGAAGGATTCAAGACCCAATTGGCATTAACGTCTCTAGCTTCGATTGTGGCCGGCTAGTCATCACCAGATCGATGACTACGCAAAGTCCATCGAACAAATAACATGCAGAGTGAAAATCACAGAGTTCGTTCGCCATGCTTTGACCCTAAGGAAAACCAAACAAAGCAGGCGTATAAATGCCTCCTCCTATTACCTTCTTTCCTCTTGAGTTAAAGCAGCATTAAGCATATGCATGAAGGATTCAGTAGCCGAAGTCATTTTCTATCAAGAAGCCCTTCTGAAGCTTACCAACCTGGAAGATCGAAAATCAGCGCTTGACAGGCAAGCGTCCCAATGCCAACGAATAGATTGTAGCTGTGGCAATGAGACAGTTAGAGTAGAGGAATTCATCCCAATATAGGGAGTGTCTTCCTCACTGTGATAACTGATAACATTTTGACTAAGTTGTTGACATAGAACAAGTCATCAAGCATCGAAATTCAGAATATTCAAACACATGCACGGTACTCAAAACTCAAAACATGATTTCTAGCAAAATGGAAAACCTCGACCGCTTTTATTTGGTAGCAAAATACCGAGAACTTAATTTCCCATAGCATCAAACACTTGATGGCAACTGTAGTGTAGTTTTGGAGATATGAACTATGTGAACTCACAAGTGGTATAAACTGATCCATTTTCTTTTCCTAAACGGATGCCTGTTGACTGCTTTTACCGTTTCCCGAAAAGAAAAGGAAAGAATCAATGCTACCAAAGTAATTTCCACTATAATCTGCTCCTATTCAAAAACTTCTTGACCTCGTCATACAAAACTAAAATTGCAGCCCCCCCTGTGCTCCTGACACATTTGAAGCTGCACCGCGGTAAAAAAGAAGCTACACCCTCCATTCTATAAATCTTTCTCCAGCAATCGAACGTGCTATTGTACATTGGCTTCTCCGATCCAGATTGCATCATCATCCGCCTCCGAACTGTGTCAAGAGGATAAGACACCAGACCAGCTGAGGTTGTTACTGCCTGAGCCATCAACCAGCGTTTCCACAGTGCCAATTCAGTCTTGGATTCCTTGGACAATAGTTCCTTCATTGTATCGAATCCCCCAAAATATAAGCCCCGGTGAACCACCATTCCATGAAGAGAGGCAGGAAGTCCTCTATAAATCCCTCGGACGCCATCCTTCTTGAATATGGTGACCAAGAAATGATAAAGCCCCTGAAACTGGCGAACCTCCGTTCTCCCAAGATCGGCGGCTAGACGAGTGTGAGCAATATCAAGTGGGTATATCAAGATCAAAGTCGTACAACCAGCAGGCAGCCCCAGCAATGAAGTTGGCTGGTGCGCCTGAAATGAAGTGACCATTCAGAGAATCACCCCTCCTTAACATGTTTCTGTACAATCCTGCAAAATAAACGAGCACTGTAAGTTGGCCACGACATTAGCAGTCCAAGAGAGTGCATAGATCATCTATGGTCTCTGCATCACTTGAATAACTTCCGTTACGAGCTAAATGGAGGCGAAGAAACATAAGTTCAAGAAACCAGCGCAAATACTCTTTTCCAATAAACTAGGACCAGGCAAACCATGTTATACGATGCACTCAATCAATGACATGGTCTTGGACTTTTCCATTCTTTTCTGTTTTGGTTACTCTTTCAATGAATTTGACGATACTGCAGCAACATGCTTTTCACCACATGCTTTAGACCAGCTAAAATTTGAACAAACAAAGCAGATCACAGGAAGACCAGAAAAATTTGGTCCTGCTGATCAAGCTTCTGAGACTTCATCTCTTCATATTATTCACATAATAACACCCTATGGAAAGCTACCAACGCCTGTCTAGTAACCCTGGATGAAGGACGTGTTACTAGAGACTATCAAGGGTTTCACCTAAATACCACTAGCTTCAGAGAAGTTGTCATACAGCTCCAATTAAGTCAAAATCAAAGACTGTCTAGACTGTCATTTACGAAGCATGACAATCTAAAAAATTTTGCATGTTCAGAGCTCTTTCAAGTAGAACTGAATATTGTACGGGATAACAAAGATATTTGGAAGGAACCAAAAGTTTCTTGACATGGTATTCTCTGTCGTAAACCTTATCCTGTTTCATCACATTTATGTCACCTTTCCATTTAAAAGCTCTTCTTGTAGCAGGAAGTAATTTATTGAAGCCGTAGTTGCCAAACATCATGTCTCACTACACAATCTCAAAGTATTTGTCAGAAACAAATGTCACTTCACTGTATTTGAAATTGCTAGCATGCCCAGTAACTCTTCTTGCTATATTAGCCACTAGCCAGGATTTCTTCTCACCAAGAGTCTGTTAAAAATTATTGAGCTTACCGTTCATGAAAAGTATCTGAAGCAGGGCAGCGCTTGAAATTAACCACACCAGTATTTCTCACAATCACACAACACACCTCATCTAACTACATACGTACAATAGTTGCTAAAGTTTTATTCCATTAATGCAACATATGTTGCTCTTTCATCAAGAAAAGATTCTGGCACGAATGCATTCATTGCTTCCCCGCATCAAACAAGTTTCCCTGGCAAGTCCATTGCCTAGTTACAGCAGCTACATCAGTGGAGCATTTCATCAACCACGTCACGTGCATACTCGAGTACACCCTCTATACCTAACCTCTCCACCAACCATCTCCATAAAATATTTCACGAACTCACAAACACAAGCTAACGATCCCACCTATAGAAATAATACCTCCAATAAAATCACATTTGCGCCGAACCGATTCCGGGGGAAAAGAGGGGGCAAAAAAGGCGGCTTTAACATTAACCTCTCCAACAAGAACAACCAGTCCATCCTCAAGATTAGTGAAAGACACTAAAATCCACAATGCCAAGCGTACCTTGAGAGAGAAATTGAGCGCCACCGAGGGGTAATAACGAAGCACGCTACTCCCATTGCCTCTCCAGAGAGAGAGGACGCCTTCCTCTCTGACCGTGCGGAAGATGCAGTCGAACATTCCCCTGACTTCCTGCGCCCGCCTCCCACGATCGCCGGATTGCTCTCCTGGGTCTGCAGCAGCAGCTTCGCCCTCTCGATCGGGGCGACGATCGTGTGCACCACGCCCCCCATCAGAGCGCCCGCCGCCAGATCGTTTTGGAAGTCGGTGAACAGATTCTGCCGCGACCCTTTCACCATCCTCGACCCGCCCCGTCCAGCGCGCCGCCTCCTTCCGCAATTCCCAACAATCTTCCCTCGGGGTCGGTCCTATCACCGCAACGACCCCGTCATCCTCTCCGCCTCGCGCGGGAACGAATCCGATACCCCGCCCAAAGACGTTCCTCCTGCCAAGAAAAAGAAGTTGCGCCTTCGCTTCTTCCTTTTGCAGAAATGAGGGAGAAATCTGATTGCCTTTTCCTGCAGGAATCGTTCAAAGCTGACGGCTTTCTCTCTGGAAACTGGCGCTTTCAGAGAGAACGAAAACGAGAGACTTTGAGTAATGTAAGGGAGGTTTTTATACGGGCGGGAGGCTTTGTGCGGGAGTTTGTACCAGGACGCCGAGGGTTGTATGGGGATAAGTACGACTCGCCAGGGATCGTCTGTTCACGTCTTGCCACGTGTACCGTGATCCCCTAGAAGAGCCGAGGTCAAATTCATGACCCGCCCGACCCGACGACTAGGGCTGCATACAATTCAGATCGGGTCGAGCACATTTTCGTTCTGTTCGATTAGGGCTGAATTGACTTGCATCCTCCTCTTTTACTTCTTCACGGAACGGCCATAAAAGCCTTCATAGATTGATCTCTTCTTCTTCCTTTTTTTTTTTTTCGCCATGCTTAGTCAAGCTGTAGCAGTTGTCCCCGGTCCCCGACCTCATGACTCACCGGCCACCTCTAAGCTAGATAGCAAGAATCGAGCCGCCTAGATCCATCTCGTGCCTCCATATTTCTCCTTCTCCCTTTTCAAGTTGTAGAGGGGAAATTACCAAAAATAGTCCTAAATTTATTGTAATTATGTCAATTCAATTCTAAATTTTTTTCTTTTTCCAATGAGTTTTAAATTTTTGTATTTATGCTAATTCATTACATTTGGCCAACCGGAACTGACCTGGAAAAATATTAATACTATTTCAATGTGTCTTGTTATTTTCCTTTTTGATTTTTTCTTCTCTTTCTATTTTTCTTTTTTGGCCAGTGAGGGTCATCGAAACTTGTCGGCCAGTGGGCAAAGCCATAGTGGCTATGGACGAGGTCGCCTAGGCAAAATTTGGGTGAGGCCATGGTCGGCTTCGCCTGTGACTAACAAGGTCCTGTCAAGGTTGGCCTCCCCCAAATCTGTGCGAGGATGCCTCGCCTCGCGATGTTTTGAGTTCCCAAGATGCGGCCCCAAGCGAGGCCACCTCATCGGCTGCAAGTGAAGGTGGCCATGGCTTCTAGTCCGCAGCCACTATGACCTCGCATAGCTTGGGTGAGGCCCGCAAAGCACTCGCCAGCCACAATGGGATGGAAAAAAAAAAGGAAAAAGGAAAAAATATTAAAATTATTATTAAAATTATCCATGCCAACGGCGACTAGCCAAGTGATTTAGCACTTAGTTGACACGATTGCAATAAATTAAGATAATTTGATAATTTTCTCAAATGCCCAAATATGAAGCCAAGTCAAGCCCTAGATTTCAGATTTAGGACTCGATCGACCTCCGCTAGTGAGGAGGGCTCGATCAAGCTCCACTGAAGGCGAGTTCCAGATCTCGACATGTGGTCGTCACCGAAGAAAGGGAGAGACATTGCTGCATTGAGGGCTTGGCTAGAGAGAGAAAGAATCTAGTGAAGGCTTGGTTTAGAGAGAGAGAGAGGATTTCGAGGTTGGGACTTTTTTTTTTTTTGGGTCAAATGTTTGGACGTTAAGAGGGAGGAACAAAGTGATGAACTCTGGGAAGCGACGAATCGAAATGCTCCAATCCCCAGCCTTTTACATATAAACCAATCCGAAATGAGACCCGAATCGAAAAGACTTAAAATTTTCAGTTCGGTTCGGATTAGTTATTTTGACACCCCGCCATGCACGATCACCCGCACGTGTCAACCAGCGAAAGCATGGCGACGTGGCAACGTGGCGACGCGAACTACGAAAAGGAAGGAGAGAGAAGAGGAAGAAAGCAGTGAAATTCCTTGTCGGGGCAAAGCTCCGACTAATCCCTTTTGGCGGACGAGAAAAGTGCGGCGGCGGGGCATTTTCCAAAACTCGAAGCTCCGAACCTCCGCAGCAAAACATCGTGTCTTCGCAAGATGCGCAGTTTCTGCGGGCGAAACTGAAAGAGAGCTCTAGTTTGAATGGAACATGTTCTCTGGTCCGCCGCATGCCTCAAGCCCATCGTACGTTATTCTTTGCAAAGACCATGTCAGATCAGAGAAAGGAACTCCACAGGTTATTGGCACGTCCATCGAATTCCATCAGAGAACAATACTGAATGTCGACCCACTCGCTAGAAAAGTTGACATATTATCCGCCACATCAACCCGACACCTCTTTTAGTGCACCCAGAGTTACCATAGCTTCAATAGCTCTAGCATTTCCCCGGCACGCGCTGTGACCATGTTCCCGAGTTTCGGCCCTCGGTTCCATCGCTCGTGACTCCGAACCCACCCGTTCCTTCTATAAAAATGGGTGGACGGGAGCTTGCATCGGGTTTGCCCACCGACCGGCGATCGAACCGGTCTTGAGTGTTGGATTAAACTTGCCGAGATAAAAGGGAGCGAATTTAATTTTCGAAATTCGAAATCCTATCGACGACCGGTGATGCGTGCGTATACGCCGCGTAGATACTTTCTCGTAGCCACGGTCTTGGCGGCCCAATAGGCTTGAGAGATGTCCACGTGGTTTCGTTCGGGCGTGTGGTTCTTGATTTTGGGCCTGGCCTGAACCGGAATTTGAAGCCCGAACTTCATAACATGGTTTGGTTTGGCAATCTGTCATCGGTCCAGCGGGTTTGGGCCCACACCGGGACAAGTTTTTGTCCTCCAAGCCCGCTTAAAAGTGCCGATTAATCGACTCTACTCTGGCCCATTAGGGTAAAAGCGTAATAGCGATTATCAGATTAATTAGGAAAAGTACCCAAAAAAAATCATTAAATCATTGCGTTGGTGCTATTTTAGTACTATTTTTTTTTAATTGGATCAATTTAATCTTAAACTAGATTTGAGGCTTTTTTTTTTATACTTTTCTCGATAATTGGTAGCATCGCGACCCGCGCGGAGGTCGTTGGCCTAGTTGGTTAGGACATAGACCTGCTTGTAAAACCGAAGTGAAGATGCTACATAGCCGGTCCTATGCGGCACGGAAGAGCGGGAGATGAAACCATGCGGGCTATCTTTGCCCTAGTCCATCACTCCCTATGTGAAAATGCAAACGAAGAAAAACAATCCCTTGCATTTGATTTCTTATTTGTATACACTAGTTAGCATTATATTCTCAAAGCTATATTATGTTTGCGTATGTTTTTCTAGAGAGTGAGTGGTTTCGTGATGAGTGATATTGGGACAAGTTCTCAGTTTTTGGAACCTGAAATCTACTTTGTGAACTCTATAATTGGATTAGATTGGCTAATTCTTTCTCTCTCTCTCTTTTTTTTTCATTCTACTTTTTTTCTTGCGAGTATTGATCGAGACTTCGAATCTTCAGTTACACGATGCAGATGCCTTTGAAAAAACAATGTATTTGCTGGGATTGGAGAAATGGTGCTCGAGCATCTTCAATCTTCTTGTACAACCGAGCGACCATCCTACTAGAGGTTCGTGAGCTTCGAATGGTTGATTCACGTTGGAAAAAATGTAAAGAAGTGGGCAATCCAAAAGAGGGAGGGGGGGAGCAACAGTAAGAATACTAGATTTAGGTAAAATCAAAAGAAGAGAAATGAGATTTTTCAATCTGGTCATCAAGAATTGGGAACCGAACTGGTAATAGCTGATTCCAAAATTTGAAATCGGGAACTGACCAAGCAGGGTCGGTCAGTCTAGTTGCCAGGTCCACGCTGGCGATCTAGATGAATATTTTTGGGCTCATTGGAATTGCTAGATCATACGGATCTCACGTAAGCGTCGTGTAATCGGACGGTTGCGATGAATTGAATGCACACATATCCAGTTCACACGTCAAAATGACCACATCATGTGAGCGGCCGAATAATAAAATTATTTGAAGAGATAAATGAAAGCATGAGCTGGAGCCACATAATTGATGAGGGAGACAACCCTAATAAACATAGAAAAAGTTGTAAAAAGCTGAAAATGACAAATGAAAGCCAATCGAACCACCCCTTTTGCCGCCTTGCACAGAACAATATAGATAGGTTGTGGAGACAACCCTAAAAGACCAATAGAACACTCAAGACAAAAAAAAAAAAAATCATAGACAGCGTAGATTCAGATTTCAGAACTCGTGATGTTACCTATGCTGAACTGTAAATTTTATCACTTGGCAACTCTATTGGAAGTACATGCAAGAAGTTACTATTTTGTGGTCTCATACGGTAGCCAAGAGTTTGAAAATACACATAAATATCCCGAAAGCGAACGCGAGAATTTAATGAATTCGAGACTTTGACTTTAATACCATACTATAAAATTATTCACGCGCGCCCGTTTATTCCCGAAATTGGATGGCCCCGATTCGTTTCGAGTTCAATAATGATCCGTAGTCTTTCGTGGAATGAGAGTTTTAGAGATGAAACGCACACGGGGTTTTGCCAAAATGATGCCAACCGTGGCAAATTTCGCATCTGTCTTTGCACATGATGAGTGGCTTGACCCCTTTGTAATTTTCAAACGCACGGCCCTCACGCACAGCTAAGCCTCGTGGAAAAAAATTCACTAACGCGTATGAATAGTTAGTCGCGTTGAATTAGATGCGACTGAAATCATGTTCATTAATGTGAATTAAAGGAGGAGATGATATTCCACTCGATCGTCATAATGATTAGCTTATGCAAATGATTAAAATCAAAGTAGTCTGCCTTAATCCCCACCCTCATCTCATCCTTGTTACAGTTAAACGAGAATCGAAATTTGATGATTGTGGACATTGAAGTCTAGAAATCAAATCCCATCGTCATAGGGATCTATGATTCGTGAGTGGATTCTTGTTGTATCCATTGCCATGAAAGCGCGTCCATTCTTAAAAGTAATCTAGAAGCCATTCGATTTGCTTTTCGGCCAGAAGACTTTGTAATGACCCGGTCCGACGAGAGCAAAGAGTGATCGTAGGGCCCGCACAAGGATAGACTCTCGAGAGGCTTCCAGAATGGTGGAGAGGGCATGAATGAACCGAATTCCGTACCGAACATGGGGAGAGCGTTCCTGGATTGCATAAACGAAATCGCAATTAACTCACAAGAGGCACCTTTTGCCGTAATTATTGGATCTCCAATGTTAAGCATGTTCATATGAAAGTAATACCAGGACGAGCGGTCTCCTATTGAAATGCTTATCTCCATGTCAAAGGACAAAACCGTGAGCTTCGAAATAGGACCGGCCAATGTACGTAGACAACGCCTCGAGCGACTTGGTCCATGGGTGTCACAACTTCGCTATACACTCATCGTTTTCACACACCCGTTAATTGTATATAACATGTGAATGGAATCCAAATGCATCCAGGACAATTAATTCTTTTTTTTTTTTGGGACAAACGGACAATAAAATATGACAAGGCGCCATTTGGTTCATTTTTTAGACTCAAACACATCCACACCATGTAAATCCACACCACACAATATTATTGATTACATGTCTCTTTCTCACAAATAGAATAAGAAAATTAGGGTTGATGATAGGCAGCAGAGCGGCCCTCATATCTTTATCAATTCAAGGAATTCCAATTAAAAAAAAAACTGAATTATTCAGCATTTCCTCGTTATTTTAGCGAGCCTGGTTGTTGCTTTTATTACACGATATTTGTTGTGTGAACACATATAAAGGAGTGCTATTCTGTCCACGAGCAAGCATGTTTGCTGGAATTATGTTCACTTTTAACCAATCATGTTACTATGAGTGGACATGGTGCACAGGTAAAACCTGAAAAGAGATTATGCTTTTCGAAACTCTTATCACCGCCATCAGGTTAAAAGTTCATAATCAACTTCTCATCAGCTCTCTCTCTCTCTCTCTGTCTCTCTCAAAGAGTGTAAACTGTTTGGCTCATCTTTCCACTTGGTCTTGCTTTATGTCTACTTTACATGGCCTCAGGGAGGGAGAAAGGTGGCGTGGAAACACCCAATGCTTGTAAAAGCAAGAAAATACATGGTACAGGGACCGACAGTTTTATTAAAGAGTGAAATCTCTCTCTCATGAGACTGTGAGTGAATGTGAACAGAGGAAAAAACAGAAAGGGCAACCTCAGAAAACAAACAACACAAGCCTTAGCTGTTTCGCTTGGCTCACAGTGTATTGAATTTTGCAAAGCTCTCCAGATACTTGAGCAAATGATTCCACGCATTTTTCTTTCTCAGTGCTACTTTGTCTGGCTTTCTGTTGAACCTTTTCTGGGGGGTGTGTTATCAGCAACAAAGCTGCAGGTGCATGAGAGGGAGGTAATGGTTGTTCAAAGTTCAAACACATATTGAAGACTGGTGGCTGAGAGGTTTGGTGCACCATTCTACTCACAGAAAAGAAAAAAAAATCCCTTCTTTTCATCTTTAGATCACTTCAAGAACTTGGAATAGGGAAGAGAGCAAAAGGAATATTCAGAAAGAGAATTGCAGGAAAAAAAAAAGGTTGGTAGTACTACTAATTGGAGCCATGTGTGCATTTAATGAAGCTTGTAGGAAGCTCATGGGAAGCAAATCCCCTTTCCTTTCTGGGTTATCTTTCCTTTCAACTTTTTGGCCTTTCCAAATTAGGGTTCTGCTGGGTGGGGGGCTCAGATGTCTGCACACTCGCACATACACACATCCGAATCCTTGTGTATAGTTCATCAGCCATCTTTTGAAGCAGTTCTTTGTTGTGTAATGCGAAATTCGAAGCAGCAATGAAATGAAAGGCCTGTTGGTGGCGAATGACAACAGCATGTCTAGTTTGACCTCCACTGCGTCCGGTGAGATCTGCGCTTCTTCAGGCTCCGGAAGTGAAATTTATGGCAACAGCAGCAACAACTTGAATTCTCATCACTCCTTTGCTTCCACAAATCATCAACCACTTCCTCCTCCTCCAAAGAAGAAGAGAAGCCTCCCAGGCAATCCAGGTGTCTTGATTCACTATTTACTTTTTTAATTTTTGGTGATGAATCCAAGATGCTCGCTCAATCCGCACTAATGCACGTAAATCTCTTGATTGATTCATGTGTGTGGCGGAAAGCTCCATTTGTAAAATGGCGAGCTTGCCTCTGATATTATATTGAGTGGAAGATACTGTGATTCGAACAC
>JAGVVM010013890.1:0-14961 GCA_019149425.1 Psidium friedrichsthalianum
AAATTGAACCTTGATTGATGTGATTGATGGATTGATTTGACACTTGATTGATTGATGTGACATCTGATTTGACTTGCCTCGATTTGCGTGCCGAATGCACCGATCGGGTCCCAAGCGCGAACGAATTTTGGACAGGATTGGTGTCGGTCTATCGATTCTACTCTCAAAAATCCTAATTAGTCTCATTCTAAAGGCCTGAGCATTTACCGGGGGCATTTCGGTAATTTTCCATTCACGTCTTGCTTCACGACGTGCACCGCTGTCTGACCTTCAGTCGACATTTTCGAAACCGACTTCATTTCTTCATTGCGTTCATCTTACTGATTCGATTGTCCATCGTCAGATTTCATTTTGTGGTCAATTTCATCAAATACCGACTCTGTCTCAGTCTCAGGCCAACGGGCGGCTGATTGGGAAAATTTCCCAGATAGCCTTTCCCCTTCGGTTGGTCAGCTCAGGGTAGCTAATCCTGAGTGAGTGTCGACTAGAGTGTATTAATGAAGTATTTCCATTCATTTAGAAAATCTGACAATTGATTCGAATTTTCAGACTGTCACAGTCGCTACTCGTAGGCCAGGCGTACGCAAGGGATTGGATGCTGTTATGAACAGGAGTGTCGCGCGAGCTCGATTGGGGTTCGGGGCGTGACATGTATACTCTTGGGCCTTATGTTTCAATGTTCTAAATTATAATTTAGGCCCAATTAATGCCCATTTTCGTCCATATATGGCCCATTATTCCAATTAGGTCCAAAATAGTGTTTAGGCCCAATTAGTACAAATTTAAGTCCCCAAGGCCCATTATAATTTTCGGTCCATTAGATTTACTCGCCCAATCACCAATTGCAGCCCGCGTATATAATTCATGGCCCAAATTCCCTCCTCAAATGGCCCACACGCACGGCCCATATGAACACAAGATTAGTCTAAGGCCCATTAATGAATAATTACACACTTTGTACACTAATCACCATGCTTAGCCACTAACACACAACCATCCACACATATACATACTAGCCTAAACTAGGATTAGGGGATGGAGCTTACCGTAGAGGGGCTGGACACGGCGGCGACGACGGGATGAGGACGGACGGCCGGTGGAGCTCGCGGCGAACGAAGGCTAGCCGAGAGGGAGAGAGAGTGTGAGTGTGGGTTCGGGGTTCATGTGGCCTCCATGGCCACGGAAATAGTAAGGACAAGGGGCCAAGGGAACTCACCGAGGCGGCGGGGCGACGGGATGGAGTCGACGGCGGCGGACGACGACGACGGGGACGGTGGCTCGGGTGCGGCTTCACGCGGACGAACGAGAGAGAGAGGTGAGACGGGATCAATGGCTTCACGGCCTCCACGGCCGCGAGAACTAGGAGGAGAAGGGCTAGAGGACTCACCGAGGAGGATGAAGCGACGACGGTGGCCGGTCGGCGGCTCGGGCGGCGGACGGTGGCTTCACGGGCGGCGCGAGCGAACGGGAGGGAGGCCGAGAGAGAGAGAGGTTTCGGAGAGGAGAGAGAGAGTATTCGGCCGAATGGGTGGGAGGAAGGGAGGAGAGAGAGAGAGAGAGATTATAATCCACAAAAATCCAAAAATGAAGATTATAGTGGGGTAGGTGTAATAGTGACATGGATGTGATTGATTGCCTTGGGAATTGAACCTTGATTGATGTGATTGATGGATTGATTTGACAATTGATTGATTGATGTGACATCTGAATTTGACCTGCCTCGATTTGCGTGCCAAATGCACCGATCGGTCCCGAGCACGAACGGATTTTGGACTGGATTTGGTCGGTCTATCGAATCTACTCTCAAAATCCTAATTGGTCTCATTCTATGGATTGAGCATTTACCGGGGGCATTTCGGTAATTTTCCATTCACGTCTTGCTTCTCGACGTGCACGCGGCTGTCTGACCTTCAGACGACATTTCTGAAACTAAATCCATTTCTTCTTTGTGTCTATCTTACTGATTCGATCGTCCATCGTCGAATTTCATTTTGTGGTCAATTTCATTAAATACCGACCCTGTCTCAGTCTCAGACCAACGGGCGGCTGATGGGAAAAATTCCCAGATAGCCTTTCCCCTTCGGTTGGCCAGCTCAGGGTCGCTAGTCCTGAGTGAGCGTCGACCAGAGTGTATTAACGAAGCATTTCCATCATTTAGAAATTCCGACAATTGGGTCGAATTTTCAGACTGTCACAGCCGGCCTAGCTCGTCCGCCCGAGGAGAAGTCCGCCGTCGCCGTCCCTTCTCTCGCCGGCCAGCCGCCACCGTCCGCTCCACCGGTAAGCTTTATTCCTAATCTTGACCTAGGCTAATTGTATGCATGTGTGGTTGGTTGGTTTAGTTGCTAATCAAGGTGATTAGTGGGTAATAAGTATAATTTGATGTTATTTGGGCTTAGGCCATTCGGGTTTGGCATTGGCCGTGCGTGTGGGCCGCGTGAGGAGGGAATTTGGGCCTCGGGATTATTTGTTTGGGCTGAAATTGGTGAAATGGGAGTGTTCTATAATGGGCCTAAGTGAACTAATGGGCTTGGGGTTCTAATTTGATACTAATTGGGCCTAAACAAATCTAATTGGACCCAATTGGTTAATGGGCCTTGTATGGACGAAAATGAGTATTAATTGGGCCCAATTTGTAATTAAATTATTAAATCATAAGGCCCAATGATACATATGAGCTTAGGACATCATTTTGGGCCTAAAAGGGACGAATTGGGCCAATTTGACCAACTTGTGAAATTGGGCTTGGGCCCTACACGAATTTAATTATAATAATGGGCCCAAATTATACTTTAAATCTTAGAATTAACTCATGGGGCTAATGTTGGTTAATGGGCCTCAGATACTAATTGGGCCCAACCTAATTAATTAGACCCAACTAATTTAATAAGCCCACTTATCTAATGGGCCTAACCCATTTCATTTAACCTTGAACCTTAATGGGCCCAACTTGATAATGGGCTTAAAACTTCATAATGGGCCGACTTACCTTAGTAGACCTAATTACCTTTGTGGGCCTTGGACCCACGAATAGGCTTTAGGCCCATTTGGACTTGAATCCTCTAAATGGGGCCTTAAACCAAACTAAGCCTAATTCAACTACACCGAGGGTTTGTTAAATCACTGGATCATCAGTCGTGGGTTACTAACTCCCAGGGGACTAACACGAGCGATTGGGCTTAGGTCGAGTTATCAAGGTCGTTAAGATGAGGTTCCAATTGTATGGGTTTGACCGAGAATTAGTACGTGATAATCTTACTGGCCTGTCTGACCGAGGACTGAATGTGTGGGACCTTGAATCTCGTATAGTTGGGCTTGATGAGCATGTAAGTCTTTGATGATCTCTTGATATGCTCTGTACTGTGTTTATGTGCCATTTCATGCATGCTCTATGTCTGATTGGCTGAATGCAATCACGTGGGCCCCGCATACATTGAGAGCATGGCATGAGTCACCAGTGATGTGACGTGAGAATATGCCCTGATGGGAAAGGAGAGAAAAGGGAGGCCAACGTAAGGCGTTTTGAGACGCAGTGTGGTAATTGCCGTGTGGCACTGAGAATGAGCCTGATGGGATTCGGAGTGATAGACGGGTACGGTCCATTGGGACCCGTTATGGCCGATCGAGGCCTGAGTATGATCCATTGGGATCCGACATGGCCGGTTGAGGCCTGCAGCATTGCATATGGCATCTGGCTTGACATCTCTTGTGCCTGTCTGTATGATATGAACTGCGTTGTGATATTTGTACGTCTGTTAAGCCTGTTGGGACCTGGTACCGAGAGGACTGAGAGTGTC
Source organism: Psidium friedrichsthalianum (assembly GCA_019149425.1). Classification (NCBI taxonomy): domain Eukaryota; kingdom Viridiplantae; phylum Streptophyta; class Magnoliopsida; order Myrtales; family Myrtaceae; genus Psidium; species Psidium friedrichsthalianum. The sequence goes on from JAGVVM010013890.1 coordinate 3,798, forward strand.
TGAACCCCGGACCGCGAACCTAGTCCACTGGATAGGACCGACCCTACTAGTATACACTATCCTACGTTAGGATTAGTGGTGAGCTTGCTGAGTTTCGACTCACGGGCGGTGGTTGCCCTTCTTTTACAGATCCAGGTCACCCGTGATGGCTGCACCGCGATGCTTTTTGGACTGCCAGTACAGATGGACCACCGAGATCACCCTCCATTTTGATATGCACGCCACTCTGTGGCATAGGCATGTGACTACAGTTTTAGTAGATCAGGGTGGACCTTATCTTGTACCCCATAGATACGAGGCCTGGTTTAGAGAGGGCTGTATGGCTTCGAGGGACCTCAAAGAGACTCCTAGATTCCCATGGAGGACGACCCGATCTTGTTGCAGCCAGCCGAGTATGGTGGCGAGGTGATCGACCCCGACCCACTGCAGGAGATGCCGTCCCCAGGACGTTCCGAGGTTGATGGCCACGAGGAGGGAGACGCCATGGACACAGACGAGGAGGATCCAGAGGAGGATCCAGAGGAGGACCCGAGGAGGATCCCGAGGAGGAGCTAGAGGTGGACTGAGTCCCGCTGTTACTGGTCTAGATTTTGAGAGCGTAGTTAGCTTGACCATAGATGAGATTTTCTTTTGGGGTCTGTATCTAACGCTTGAGATATATATATGGTGATGCATTACCTTTTGTAAAAGTGTTCTTGTTCTTTCATACTACCCTATTACCTTGTGTATGTATGCATGTGTAGAAGGCACGCTTCCGCAGGTTTTCGATTGTTGTCGGTTTGCGCTAGCGTCGCTTGGCCGCGATGAGCATCCTGGGCCGTCGCTACTCGTAGGCCAGGTGTACGCAGGGATTCGTTGATGTTAATGAACAGGGGTGTCCCGTGACCGATTGGGGATTCGGGGCGTGACATCCCCGTTCGAGTGGGGATTCGGGGCGTGACATCCCCGTTCGAGTGGTATCAGAGCAAGGTTAGCTCGATACGAGACCGTTCGAGGATCTGGAGTGATAAGGTTGTTGATTTTGGGTAGTTAGGTAGAAAGACCCTAGACCTAGGAATTAGGAAGGGCAAAATGCATGAATTGATTGGCGCATGTGCTTGCAGAGTTAGATGATTAGTCTAGTACGGCTATAGACGATAATGTTTTGAACTAATCTGCAGATGCGTCGGGACCTGAGGTAAGGTTCTAGAGCATAGCCCCATGAGTAGGGTGCTTCAACACCCTATCATGGGGCTATGCTCTAGAACCTTACCTCAGGTCCCGACGCATCTGCAGATTAGTTCAAAACATTATCGTCTATAGCCGTACTAGACTAATCATCTAACTCTGCAAGCACATGCGCCAATCAATTCAGCATTTTGCCCTTCCTAATTCCTAGGTCTAGGGTCTTTCTACCTAACTACCCAAAATCAACAACCTTATCACTCCAGATCCTCGAACGGTCTCGTATCGAGCTAACCTTGCTCTGATACCACTCGAACGGGGTGGTCACGCCCCGAATCCCCACTCGAACGGGGATGTCACGCCCCGAATCCCCCAATCGGTCACGGGACACCCCTGTCATTAACATCAACGAATCCCTGCGTACACCTGGCCTACGAGTAGCGACGGCCAGGATGCTCATCGCGGCCAAGCGACGCTAGCGCAAACCGACAAACAATCGAAAACCTGCGGAAGCGTGCCTTCTACACATGCATACAACACAAGGTAATAGGGTAGTATGAAAGAACAAGAAACACTTTTACAAAAGGTAATGCATCACCATATATATATCTCAAGCGTTAGATACAGACCCCAAAGAAAATCTCATCTATGGTCAAGCTAACTACGCTCTCAAAATCTAGACCAGTAGTACAGCGGGACTCAGTCCACCTCTAGCTCCTCCTCGGGATCCTCCTCGGGTCCTCCTCTGGATCCTCCTCTGGATCATCCTCGTCTGTGTCCATGGCGTCTCCCTCCTCGTGGCCATCAACCTCGGAACGTCCTGGGGACGGCATCTCCTGCAGTGGGTCGGGGTCGATCACCTCGCCACCATACTCGGCTGGCTGCAACAAGATCGGGTCGTCCTCCTGGGAATCTAGGAGTCTCTTTGAGGTCCCTCGAAGCCATACAGGCCCTCTCTAAACCAGGCCTCGTATCTATGGGGTACAAGATAAGGTCCACCCTGATCTACTAAAACTGTAGTCACATGCCTATGCCACAGAGTGGCGTGCATATCAAATGGAGGGTGATCTCGGTGGTCCATCTGTACTGGCAGTCCAAAAAGCATCGGCGGTGCAGCCATCACGGGTGACCTGGATCTGTAAAAGAAGGCAAACCACGCCCGTGAGTCGAAACTCAGCAAGCTCACCACTAATCCTAACGTAGGATAGTGTATACTAGTAGGGTCGGTCCTATCCAGTGGACTAGGTTCGCGGTCCGGGGTTCAGACACTCTCAGTCCTCTCGGTACCAGGTCCCAACAGGCTTAACAGACGTACAAATATCACAACGCAGTTCATATCATACAGACAGGCACAAGAGATGTCAAGCCAGATGCCATATGCAATGCTGCAGGCCTCAACCGGCCATGTCGGATCCCAATGGATCATACTCAGGCCTCGATCGGCCATAACGGGTCCCAATGGACCGTACCCGTCTATCACTCCGAATCCCATCAGGCTCATTCTCAGTGCCACACGGCAATTACCACACTGCGTCTCAAAACGCCTTACGTGGCCTCCCTTTTCTCTCCATTTCCCATCAGGGCATATTCTCACGTCACATCACTGGTGACTCATGCCATGCTCTCAATGTATGCGGGGCCACGTGATTGCATTCAGCCAATCAGACATAGAGCATGCATGAAATGGCACATAAACACAGTACAGAGCATATCAAGAGATCATCAAAGACTTACATGCTCATCAAGCCCAACTATACGAGATTCAAAGGTCCCACACATGCAGTCCTCGGTCAGACAGGCCCAGTAAGATATCACGTACTAATTCTCGGTCAAACCCATAACAATTGGAACCTCATCTTAACGACCTTGATAACTCGACCTAAGCCCAATCGCTCGTGTTAGTCCCCTGGGAGTTAGTAACCCACGACTGATGATCCAGTGATTTAACAAACCCTCGGTGTAGTTGAATTAGGCTTAGTTTGGTTTATAGGCCCCATTTAGAGATTCAAGTCCAAATGGGCCTAAAGCCTATTCGTGGGTCCAAGGCCACAAAGGTAATTAGGTCTACTAAGGTAAGTCGGCCATTATGAAGTTTTAAGCCCATTAGTCAAGTTGGGCCCATTAAGGTTCAAGGTTAAATGAAATGGGTTAGGCCCATTAGATTAAGTGGGCTTATTAAATTAAGTTGGGTCTAATTAATTAGGTTGGGCCCAATTAGTATCTGAGGCCCATTAACCAACATTAGGCCCATGAGTTAATTCTAAGATTTAAAGTATAATTTGGGCCCATTATTATAATTAAATTCGTGTAGGGCCAAAGCCCAATTTCACAAGTTGGTCAAATTGGCCCAATTCGTCCCTTTTAGGCCCAAAATGATGTCCTAAGCTCATATGTATCATTGGGCCTTATGATTTAATAATTTAATTACAAATTGGGCCCAATTAATACTCATTTTCGTCCATACAAGGCCCATTAACCAAATTGGTCCAATTAGATTTGTTTAGGCCCAATTAGTATCAAATTAGAACCCCAAGCCCATTAGTTCACTTAGGCCCATTATAGAACACTCCCATTTCACCAATTCAGCCCAAACAAATATCCCGAGGCCCAAATTCCCTCCTCACGCGGCCCACACGCACGGCCAATGCCAAACCCGAATGGCCTAAGCCCAAATAACATCAAATTATACTTATTACCCACTAATCACTTGATTAGCAACTAAACCAACCAAACACACATGCATACAATTAGCCTAGGTCAAGATTAGTGAATAAAGCTTACCGGTGGAGCGGACGGTGGCGGCTGGCCGGCGAGAGAAGGGACGGCGACGGCGGACTTCTCCTCGGGCGGACGAGCTAGGCCGGCTGTGACAGTCTGAAAATTCGACCCAATTGTCGGAATTTCTAAAATGATGGAAATGCTTCGTTAATACACTCTGGTCGACGCTCACTCAGGACTAGCGACCCTGAGCTGGCCAACCGAAGGGGAAAGGCTATCTGGGAATTTTTCCCAATCAGCCGCCCGTTGGTCTGAGACTGAGACAGGGTCGGATTTAATGAAATTGACCACAAAATGAAATTCGACGATGGACGATCGAATCAGTAAGATAGACACAAAGAAGAAATGGATTTAGTTTCAGAAATGTCGTCTGAAGGTCAGACAGCCGGTGCACGTCGAGAAGCAAGACGTGAATGGAAAATTACCGAAATGCCCCCGGTAAATGCTCAATCCATAGAATGAGACCAATTAGGATTTTGAGAGTAGATTCGATAGACCGACCCCAAATCCAGTCCAAAATCCGTTCGTGCTCGGGACCCGATCGGTGCATTTGGCACGCAAATCGAGGCAGGTCAAATCAGATGTCACATCAATCAATCAATTGTCAAATCAATCCATCAATCACATCAATCAAGGTTCAATTCCCAAGGCAATCAATCACATCCATGTCACTATTACACCTACCCCACTATAATCTTCATTTTTGGATTTTTGTGGATTATAATCTCTCTCTCTCTCTCTCCTCCCTTCCTCCCACCCATTCGGCCGATACTCTCTCTCTCCTCTCCGAAACCTCTCTCTCTCTCGGCCTCCCTCCCGTTCGCTCGCCGGCCGCCCGTGAAGCCACCGTCCGCCGCCCGAGCCGCCCGACCGGGCCACCGTCGTCGCTTCATCCTCCTCGGTGAGTCCTCTAGCCCTTCTCCTCCTAGTTCTCGCGGCCGTGGAGGCCGTGAAGCCATTGATCCCGTCTCACCTCTCTCTCTCGTTCGTCCGCGTGAAGCCGCCCGAGCCACCGTCCCCGTCGTCGTCGTCCGGCCGCCGTCGACTCCATCCCGTCGCCCCGCCGCCTCGGTGAGTTCCCTTGGCCCCTTGTCCTTACTATTTCCGTGGCCATGGAGGCCACATGAACCCCGAACCCACCTCACACTCTCTCTCCCTCTCGGCTAGCCTTCGTTCGCCGCGAGCTCCACCGGCCGTCCGTCCTCATCCCGTCGTCGCCGCCGTGTCCAGCCCCTCTACGGTAAGCTCCATCCCCTAATCCTAGTTTAGGCTAGTATGTATATGTGTGGATGGTGGTGTGTTAGTGGCTAAGCATGGTGATTAGTGTACAAAGTGTGTAATTATTCATAATGGGCCTTAGACTAATCTTGTGTTCATATGGGCCGTGCGTGTGGGCCATTTGAGGAGGGAATTTGGGCCATGAAATTATATACGCGGGCTGCAATTGGTGATTGGGCGAGTAAATCTAATGGACCGAAAATTATAATGGGCCTTGGGGACTTAATTTGTACTAATTGGGCCTAAACACTCATTTTGGACCTAATTGGAATAATGGGCCATATATGGACGAAAATGGGCATTAATTGGGCCTAAATTATAATTTAGAACATTGAAACATAAGGCCCAAGAGTATACATGTCACGCCCCGAACCCCCAATCGAGCTCGCGCGACACTCCTGTTCATAACAGCATCCAATCCCTTGCGTACGCCTGGCCTACGAGTAGCGACTGTGACAGTCTGAAAATTCGAATCAATTGTCAGATTTTCTAAATGAATGGAAATACTTCATTAATACACTCTAGTCGACACTCACTCAGGATTAGCTACCCTGAGCTGACCAACCGAAGGGGAAAGGCTATCTGGGAAATTTTCCCAATCAGCCGCCCGTTGGCCTGAGACTGAGACAGAGTCGGTATTTGATGAAATTGACCACAAATGAAATCTGACGATGGACAATCGAATCAGTAAGATGAACGCAATGAAGAAATGAAGTCGGTTTCGAAAATGTCGACTGAAGGTCAGACAGCCGTGCACGTCGTGAAGCAAGACGTGAATGGAAAATTACCGAAATGCCCCCGGTAAATGCTCAGGCCTTAGAATGAGACTAATTAGGATTTTTGAGAGTAGAATCGATAGACCGACACAAATCCTGTCCAAAATTCGTTCGCGCTTGGGACCCGATCGGTGCATTCGGCACGCAAATCGAGGCAAGTCAAATCAGATGTCACATCAATCAATCAAGTGTCAAATCAATCCATCAATCACATCAATCAAGGTTCAATTCCCAAGACACATCAAATCACTCTACATCATGTCAAATTTCCCCAAACCTAACCCCACTTACCCATTTTTGAATTTTGATTATTAAACCATTATAATCTCTCTCCTTCTCTCTCCTCCCTCTCATTTGTTCGGCCATCCTCCCTCCCTCACTCTCCCCGATCGCCCTCTCTCCCTCTCTCGGTCCCGTCGCCGTCCGCCCGAAGCCGGCCACCGGAGCCCCAGAAGCCCGGCCACCGTCGGTCTCCCGTCGCCACGGTAAGCCCCTCGCTTCTTCTCCTCTTCGTCCTCATGGCCACGACGGCCACCATGGAAGCCCACACCGACCTCACTCTCTCCTTTTACTCTCGGTCAGCCCGTCGTCCCCCGTCCGCCGTCCTTCGTCGCCGTCGTCGTCCACATCCGGCCGCCACAAGCCGCCGTCCAGCCTCCTCAAGCGACGGTGAGTACCCTATGGCCCTTGTCTTCCCATTCCCGTGGCCATTTGGCCCTTGAATGAAGACCGAACCACACCTCACACTCTCTCACTCTCTCTCGGCTAGTCTCGTCCGCCGTGAGCTCCGCCGGTCGTCGCCCGTCTCCGCCGATCAGCATCGTCACCGACCCCTCTAGGTAAGCAATCCTCTAATCTTGACTTAGGCTAGTGGTATGCCCTTGTGGTTGGTTGATTAGTTGCTAATCTTGGTGATTTATGGATAATATGTGTAATGTGATGTAAATTGGGCTTAGGCCATTGGTTTTTCTAGTGGGCCGGCCGAATGAGCTAATTGGTGTGAGAAATTGGGCCTTGAAACTAATTTAATGGGCTGGAATTAATGTAACAAGCGTGTGGACTAGTGGGCCTAAGAGTTATAATGGGCTTGGGGTTCAAATTCTAACTCAATTGGGCCTAAATGAACCTAATTGAACCTAATTGGGTTTAATGGGCTCATAATGGACGAAAAATTACAATTGAATGGGCCCAATGATGGTTTGGAACATTAAAGGATGAGGCTCATTAATGTACATGGGCCTAGAATGACTAAAATGGCCTAAAATGGGCTAAATGGGCTTAATTGGTAACTTTAGAAAATGGCTTGGGCCCTACACGAAATTAACTCTAATGGGCTTAAATTTCATAATGGACTTAAGATTTAATTAATGGGCTCAAGTTTAATTAATGGGCCTTGGTTACTATTAGGGCCCAACTGGAATTATTAAGCCAACTTATCCTAATGGGCCTAACCCATTTCATTCAACCTTAAAATCCTATCGAACCCAACTTGACTAATGGGCTTTAAATCTTATAATGGGCCGACTTACCTTAGTGGACACAGTTCCCTTATGGCCATGGGCCTTGGTTCGGGCTTTAGGCCCGTTTGATTGAATCCTATAATTGGGCCTTGAACCCAACCGAGCTTAATGCAACTACATCGGGGAAATAATGAAACACTGAATCAAGAAGTCATGGGTTATTAACTCTGGGGGAATAGCTTGGGTGTTTTGGGCTTAGGCCGAGTGATCAGATTTGCCAGATGAGAGTCTAATGGTTATGAATGTGACCCGAGAATCAAAGTGTAGTTATTCTTGAACCTGTCTGACTGAGGGATTGTGCGTGGGGCCTTTGATTTCCTTATGGCTCAGCAGTTGTGCACATGAGAGTGTGATGGTTGCTTGATGCGTTCTGTACTGTGCATTTATGCCACGTCATGCATGCTCTATGTTTGATTGAAGATTGCAATTATGTGGGCCGCAATTCATTGAGAGCATGGCATGGGTCACCAGAGTTGTGACGCGAGAATGTGCCCAGAAGGGAAGTGGAGAGAAAAGGGAGACCAACGTAAGGCGTTCGAGACGCAGTGTGGTAATTGCCGTAGGGCACTGTTGGGTGAGCCCTGATGGGATTTGGAGTGACAGATGGGCATGGTCTATTGGGACCCGTTATGGCCGATTGAGGTCTGAACATGATCCATTGGGATCCGATATGGCCGGTTGAGGCCTGCGAAATTGCATATGGCATATGATTGAAATCTCTTGTGCCCGTCTGTATGATATGAACTCGTTATGATAATTTGCACGTCTGTTATCATGTTGGGTCTGGTACTGAGGAGACTGAGAGTGTCTGAACCTGGGACCGTGAACCTAGTCCGTCGGATTGGACCGACCCACTAGTATACGCTATCCTGCGTTAGGGATTAGTGGTGAGCTTATTGAGTTTCGACTCATGGGCGGTGGTTGCCCTTCTTTTACAGATCCAGGTCACCCATGATGGCGCAGCACCGCCGATGCTTTTTGGACTGCCAGTGCAGATGGACACCGAGATCACCCTCATTTTGATATGCACGCCACTCTGTGGCATAGGCATGTGACCACTGTGTTAGTAGATCAGGGTGACCTTATCTTGTACCCCATAGATATGAGGCCTGGTTTAGAGAGGGCCTGTTTGGCTTTGAGGGACCCCAGAGGGACTCCCCGATTCCTATGGAGGACGACCCGATCTTGCTTCAGCCAGACGAGTATGGTGGCGAGGTGATCGGCCCCGACCCACTGCAGGAGTTACCGTCCCCAGGACGTTCCGAGGTCGATGACAAGAGGAGGGTGACGCGATGGACACGGACGAGGAGGATCCAGAGGAGGACCCAGAGGAGGATCCGAGGAGGAGTTCGAGATGGATTGAGTTCCGCTGTATGGTCTAGTCTTTTTGAGAGAGCGTAGATAGCTTGACCCGGTGAGGTTTTCTTTTGGGAGTCTGTATCTAACGCTCTAAAAATATATGGATGTGTATTAACCTTTTGTAAAAGTGTTCTTGTCCTTTCTCGCTACCCTACAATCTTATGTATGTACGCATGTGAGAAGGCACGCTTCGCAGTTTTAGATGTCGTCGTTCCGCCGCTAGCGTCGCTTGGCGCGAGAGCATCCTGGGCCGCGATACTCGTAGGCCAGGCGTACGCAGGGATCGAAGTGGTACGAACAGGGGGTGTCGCGTTTCGAATGGGTTCGGGGCGGTGACATGCTACTTGCCTCATTTGAATCTCACTTTCAATCTAAACCATCGAGGCTGACATAGTTCCGGCATAAGTCCTTGGATACCCGAATCCTTGTAATTCCGTATCCACAATCCGTTTCTCAGGTCAACTATCAGAATTTCCAGTTCAGGCCTATTGCATGTCATCACCACTATTGTTTACACACCTCTTGCTTTTCGTGCCAAAAATACTAAAGACCATCACGACTTAAGGTCACTTGCTAATAATACTCGGACGATGCACTTACTTCAGGTCCTCATTCAAATCTGAAACGTCCTCGAGGCATTCAATTGGTTTTGTTCCAATATTCCTTTCTTCGCTTTCCAAGGAACTTCTCACCTTAATTAGAACCATTATTGGGATTCGTAACCTAAACCATTAAGCGCCACCCTAGTCCAAACTAGGTTTCGCAATCATCGGGTGCCTTAATCCCACATCCTCAAGTGTCTCGAACGGCTATCCATCAAGTTTTCTCTTGATCCAAGCTTGAGCCTTTATCCTTCAACTTATCGGTCAACTATCTCTCAATGCTAGGTTTACCTCCAAGTTTTGGGCATTGCCATTCCAAGATTACCATTGTACAGTTCTGCTAGTCCTTTATCAATGCTCATAGTCATAAGCCTCTGGGCAAATATTATCCCTCTGAATCCACGTCTATGGTTTCTTGGCTCTCGCTACTTCCTTACGAACTTCGATCGTACGTTTGCTCTAGGTCTATACCAGGATTGGGAAACTAAGACCCATCAAACTCGCTTCTTGATTTCCACCCTATGTAATCCATAGTGGTTCGTCTTCTCACCAACATATTGTCCTTGCTAAACAAGTCCGTCGGCAGGTTCTCCTTGCGCCACAAGTCCGTCAATATGACCTAAATCAATGTCGTCCAGAGGCTGTGATCCGCAGCCAACCATTTAGCAGATGGCTCTCCCTGTCTTTCGGCTCTTTATAACCATCAAGGGGCTCAAATGTCTTATCGCAAACTACGCTATCATTCAACCGCGTATAGATCTCAGGAACTAACTCCCACGATCGTCCTTCTTGCTAGGCGGCATCTGTCTTATTATCCATCTAGGGTTCCATGTCAAAGCTCCTGTTGTCACGTTTTAATATAAACCACAGCCTAGATACGGTAGCCCTTTTTAGCCATGCTTTGTTGAACTGCCTAAGCTCCTTTCATATCTCTTGTTCTGATTTCTGACCCTCAGGTCATCAACTAATACTCGAGTTCCAGCTTCAATCCCTTTCGGAGCCCCTTTCACTTTACTATAGGGGTTCTCTATATTCCTTAATCCAACTCTAGCAGCCTAGGGAACTTGCCTTCGCACTCTTCCACAGGCCCTTTAGTCTTGACAGAGCCTCGGGATTTCCTCCATCTTTTCTTTCGAGCAGCTTTCTTCTCTAAGCATTCCAGCGCGGCAAACATCCCATCTAGCTTTCCTATTTAGTGAGGAGTACTTTGGGTCCTCCATTTCCATTTCCACTAATTTCATTATTCTCATTGGCCCCATTCACGACGGCCACCGTAGTTTTAGCAATTTGGGCGACATGGTAGCTCTCTCTTCTTGAGCCTACCTACCCACTAGGTTTCTAACCTCTTTCAATATCCTCAAGACCCCATTCATCCTTGGGCCTTCAACTACAATGTTCACAAGCTAAATACTTCACTAGTCCTTCTGCCCCGATTGCTCGTACTCCCAGATCCTATTCACTCAATCTGCCTCAGTCCCATCAATTTTACTGACTTCAGTCGGGACCCTCATCGTCTCCTCAATCCTAGGGTCTCCCTCAGGTGCAAGAGCCCTTTGAGCTTGAACGCAGCTGCACTTGGTCTTCTGCCCCTATTGCTCATCCTTTCTAAACCTCTCTAGCACCTAACCTGATATAATCCTCGCAGAATTAACCCCCCCCCCCCCCCCCCCCCCCCCCCCCCCCCCCC
>JAGVVM010013891.1:0-10710 GCA_019149425.1 Psidium friedrichsthalianum
AATTTTCCTTGTAGCCGGCTTCGAATTGAGTAGCAGAATTAATTCTTTTCTTCTTTCTTTCTTTCGGTTAGAAGAAATGTCGTCTAAATTCTTTGCCTTCATTTTCTTTATTTCGGGTTAGAAGATGTCGTCTCGAACACGATCCATTTAGTTTCAAATAAAGAGCTTTCTAACCGTATCCTCATTCGGAAGGGGCCCATATGCACTGCTTTTCTTCGAAAAATGTTGCTGGTGCACGGACCCTTTAAAGTATTTTTTGTGTGTTGATGGCATTGAGAACTCTCTTGAATGGAATTTTCAAGAGCTTTTTGGATTAGGAAAGGTGAGATGAAATGGAGTCTTTTGCCCTAATTCTTCTGTTGCTGATGGAATGACACTCCATTTCTAAACGATGTTTTTGGTCGAAGAATTGTCCAAGAGGGAATACCAGTAGACAGGGCAAAACCAGCATATCTTTGCTCGCGCTTTGTCGAATTCTCTCCAGGGTCCACATTGTTCATAAGAAAACAAACTTGACGTGATGCTGAGATTCAAAATTAGAAGATTGGTTTATCGCTGTTCTAGGACCCGAATTGTAGATTTGGTTGATGTATTGTTCTGTGGTTTCTGTCACAGTGTTATTAAGCGGAGTAGGATGGTAAGAGGAATGGCTTTGCACATGCCGTCTCTCAGTTGTCACCTTTTGATTATGCTTCACCATTTTAATATGCAAACGGCTGGTGTAACGTGGAGGACGGCATACAAAGAGCAAACTACTGCTGCAGACAAACCTTTTACATAGTACAAGAACAAAAGCAAGAGCATGGGGGGGGGGGGGGGGGGGGGGGGGGGGATGGAGAGAGAGAGAGAGACGAGAGAGAGAGAGAGAGATCATGATAGCTGAGTCCTAGTTTCTCCATCTCCTTCCTGCAGTTTAGCTACTCTGTTCTTCATTGCAGCTTAAGATACCTCCTCAGAAGCCTGTCAAATCCGCAGAGAGGAATCAGTGCTCGCTTTGCTGGCAATGGTTGATAAGACATCGACTATGATAATTTTGAGCCAGAATTTGCACAAAGTAGATTGCAATCGGTTCGTATGCATGTGTCTGCGAATGCACTCCCTCATGTATCATGCAATTTGAAAGGGTTAACTATGTGTAAAATCTTTTTCAATTGCATGTACAAACACGGATAAAGCATAAGGTTCTAGCTTATTTTACCTGCACTACGAACTTGAATGGTGCTACCGCTCCCACCTTCTTGTAGTCTGGAACAGGGACGCGACCCGACTCGATATGATCGAGATCCTCCACAAGTGCTTCGAAGTGTCTCTTCACTTCATCAGCCGATTTTCCCTCCACAGCTCGGGCAACATTCTGCCAACGATCTGGCGTTTGTCCTTATCATACAGAGCCAGAGCCCTCTCAAACTGTTTGTTCTGGATAGGTGTCCAGGATGAGCCATGGTTCCTACTAAGTGAATTCGACGCCATATGAAATAGTAAAAGACAAAGCAAACTCAAAAAAGAAAGAAAAGAAGTGTTTCAGCTGCACGGGGTCGAGTTTAGAAGTGTAGCTAATTTGATCTGCAACAGAAATTGGCCTAGTGTTGGCCTTTAAACAGCTGAAGGTGGCACTAGAATGGAGCCACTTGTCAAATCACTATTGCCCAAAAGGTAGGCCTCCTTTTGAACCACCACACGATTCCAGATTAGATGAAGAACAGAGAGATGAACATAAATTGTTTTTTATGAGAATACAACGAAGGGAGTGTTTGGATTCTCTGTGTCAAGGATGATTCTCTCTGTTTCACCTGTGGTTGGTGGCCTTATGATGTATAAAGTTTGCATTTTGAAAATCACGCACTAGCTGGCTCTACTTGTTCGAAAAGGGCATGCGTTCGTGTGTGGCAAATAAGGTTACTGGGGAGATAAAACACTGATTAGGGAACAACAACTTCAAGTTTCTGATTTGGGAACGACAACTTCAAGTTTTCACATAATTCTTGTTCTTCTGAAGAACCACGGATCCACGATCCGCATGTTTCTTACATCTGTGACTATGACAGAATCCGATCTCATCGTCTTGTAAATACAGGCACAAGAAGGGAGGGGACCGGTGGCGAGAGGTGGCGATCTGATCACAGGGAAAGAATAGAGCCAAGAAATCACGTTCACTCGTTTCATTTCATCGGAATTGGAGCTTCAGATGCTTGTTCTGGTACAAGACAACAACAGATCAGAAAGCTCGGTTCGCTTGATGTTGCCGTGTACTATGAAACCACATATGATACCACTGAACAGTGTTGTCTTCTTTGAGCAGGCACGAGTTCTTTTATCAGGTGCCCCTGGTTCGTTCTCTCTGTACTTGGAAATTGATGCATAGATGGATGCGTGGGTATCAGTGCATGTGGCTGAGCTATTTGTCCGTTCGCGAGTTTCCGAGCCCATCTCGACCGTTTCAAGTTTTAGAAGGTCTCGACCGAACTCTCCACGACCCATTTTGATGAGTGCGGATCGGAACGGTAAATTAACTGAAAGGAAGCCGTGGGAAGGAAAAAATTAGCTAGACCCGCGACAAGCACCGAGTACCAACCAAGTGCTCCTCAGCAAAACCGGTGCCGTGTACTTCATATCCGACTTTCAGACGCCCTGAAAATCAAAATCAAGCAGGGTATATTGCCCACTTCAGACTGTCACATATCTATCTATCTATCTATCTAAGTACGATCCACATCTTAGCAGGAGGCGGGTTGCTCCTGCGGTCGAGCCGAGTTCTTCTAGAACGTGGAATTAAACAGATATCATTCAATAATCAAAAATCCTAAGTGGTCCTCATGAAGGCACCCAAAAGCGAAGGAAGGAAGGAAGGAAGGGAGGAAGTTTTATGGACGGTGTTATCGTTTCGTGGTGGTCCTGGAAAACCGTAACAAGTTGGAAGGTCCCCCTGAAAGTGGGTGCCAAGTGAAGTGGTCGCCATGAGTGTAGCCTCGTTTTCAAGAACCTAACTTCGCAAACGATCATTCATGGTTTTCCCCGAAAGTAAAGCCCTTGTCAGTACAGTCCTTTGTTGGGTCACTGAAAGGGGCGAGGGAATTGTGACTTCTCCATCGGTTTAAAGAGGCCAAGCCCACCACCACTCGATCAAAAGGTCCATTTGGAAAGTGAAGCACTCGCATCGGACTTGAGGATAAGAGCAGATAAAGATGCTTGGGTCCCGGGTTACCGATCAGACGGACCACTCCCACATCTTATCTCGTGTCGATCGTACCGGTTTTTTTTTTTTTTTTTGGGAAAGATTTTAGGATTCATTTGTTTTGCAAAAATAAATAATAATAATAAATGATTCGGAAAACATTGAAATCGTTTTTATTCCTTACAAAAATAAATGAACATCTAAAAAATGTTTAGCCGTAAATTTTTATTGATTTTTATTTTTCGCTGACTAGTTTTTTCGAATAATCAAATCAATCACTTTTTAGAAATTATTTTTAAATCATTTATTTCTTGCACAAGCGGAGTTCTAATAATACACAGTTTTATCCCGGAATGGACGTGAATACTTTTGGTGAAAGAAAGGAGAAAAACGAAAAAGATGCTCTCAAGTCAGTGACACGTCCGTGCTTGTGGAATTCGTGCGCGGTGGATAGGGTGTATGTTTGCCGAATGAAGATAATATGGAAAAGAAAAAGTAATATATTTATGAAAAAATTCCAAATAAAGACCTGAAGTGCTCTCATCTTCTTAAATAAGGGTTTGAAGTAAACTTTGTTTCAAATAAAGGCCTTAAGTCATACAGTAAGTTCAAATAAGGGCCTAAGGTGGGCATGAAATTTCAAAAAAGGGTCTCGCCCAAATGGTATTTTCGCTATTTCCCCTTTTTCATTTTTTTATTTTTCCTTTATTTTTTTCCTTTTTTTTGTTTAAGTTCAAAAAAAGACTAACCTCTTCACAATCTTCCTCGCAGGCCAAAATAACCCAGGACTAAATCGCAATCAGACCAAACCCAGCAACAACCAAAATGACCGACTTGCTCATCATCTTTTTCAACAGACGCGAGTCCTCAACAACACTCAACGACGCCTATCTTCATTCAACACCGCCAAGTCCTGAACGTCTTGCCACTACTCCGTCTGGTTCTGCTTGCCACACTGCCGTGCCACTACGTTCTTCGGACTAACAGAGATGCTTCGACACTGGCCCCTATAGATTTTGCTGACTGGATGCCAGGAGCCATGGACGTCCTGTGACATCCCACGGGATTGTCCCGTAGAGGGGATGTGCACAATTCTTCGTCCCACATCGCGTAGGGGGAGTCTTAGGCTTCCTTTTGCAAGAGGCCTTTTCTGAGGGTATCTCAAAAGAACAAAATCGTAAGAATTATGTGTGTAAAACAGATAATATCTTGCAAGTGGTGGGCCAAGATCCTTACAGTTTGATATTAGAGCCGACTCCCGACAGCATGTGTGGACTGCAGTGGGCGCTCACTGGTGTACGCGGTGCACAACGAGGACGTTTTACTGTTGAGGGGGAGAGCATGTGACATCCGTCACTGGTGTAGGTGATGCACAGCGAAGACGTTGTACAACGGAGGGGGAAAGCACGTGACATCCTGTGGGAGTGTCCCGTTGAAGAGGTGTGCGTAACTTTTTACCTCACATCACTTAGGAGGGAGTTCTAAGCTAGTTGATAAGGCTTGGACTTCCCTTTTAACTCGTACGAGGCCTTTTGTCTCATATCACTTAGGAGGGAGTCATAGCCTAGTTGATAAGACTTGGACTTCTTTTTAACTCGTAAGAGGCCTTTTTTGGGAGTGTTCCAAAAGAATAAAATCATGAGGACTGTGTATCTAAAGTGGATAATATCTTGCGAGTGGTTGGCATAGATCTTTACATGCTCAACCTCTTGGACTGGCCCGATCTCCACCTCAATTGAGGATCGCACCATTGTTACTGGCACCACCCATCGTGGCCACTGTCGAGCATCACTAATTCGATGCTAACCATTGTAGAGCAGATTATCGGATCAAACCAGATGGACAATGTTACCATGGTCCATCCTTGCCCACGTCGAACCACACCTAACGGACGGGGCATTTACAATGAATCGACCCGACACGGGATCGTAATGTCAATCCGCCACCATCAATAGTCAAGCTAGCTAGAAAAGGATAGTTGGCCAAGAGTCACTGGGTAGCAACGGTGGAGACGACCGTTCGGACGTGGATGTGTATGAGGCGGTTCCTTTGCTCTCTACTTTTCTATGCTCAACAACTACCAAGCCCCCTCAATCTTAGATGACTAGAACTCTCTCCGCTCTCTATCTCCTTCAGACCTTCACTCCCTGTTCCATCTAAGCTTCATCAGGAGCTTGGGACACCAGATCGAACTGGAAGTTGCAATTTCTTCCATCTCTCTCCAAACCAATGCTACCCCGCCAGCGGCATCTACCCAACGTCCCGCCACAGGTCACACCAGATTGAAAACAATAGAGGAACAAATATAGACTGGACGAGCTCAGTCTAAATACTTCGGCTTAACTAGTTCAGAGGGCTTCGCCCACTACGAGGTGGATGAAGCTAGACGATCGACCAATTAAACAAGGTCAAGAGGGTTGGACCCTTAAGGTCGGTAGCCCTTGCTTGGACTTGGGCGATGGTTGACGACTCTCACCCATGCCACTTGTCGGTGGGGTCGATGATGCCGTCGACCTTAGCTGATGCCCCCATGGATGGGTGGGGAGTGGCCAAAGGCAACAGGGGCAGTCCTCCCGCTTGGCTATGTGTTTTTTTTTAATTCTTAAAAAAAGAAAAATAAAAGACAAACAAGAAAAGGAAAATGACAAAAAATGCCCTTCACACTATTTCCTTTTTTGAGACTTCATAACCATTTTAGGCCTTTATTTGAAACAAAATTCACTTCGGGCCTTATTTAAGAGAATGATGGTACTTCAATTCCTTATTGGAACCAAAATTCACTTCAGATCTTTATTTGAGAAAATAAAAACATTTCAGGCCCTTATTTGAAATTTTTTCTAAATTTATTGATTTAGCTAATTTAGTTCTAAACCTTTTGACAATTTATTAATAAATGATATCGTCCTACACGACATGGTCGTTACTAACATGAAATTTTTTTTAAAAAAATTTCCTGTCCTTTTCTTTATCTTCTTTTCTCAATGTTAAGAGCCATGACCCTCGTCAGCTCCTTGTGAGGGGATCGTAAGCCCTCCCTGTCTCAATTGGAGGGTTGCTAGCCCTTAGCCAAAAAAAAAAAAAAGTCGATTAAAATTTTAGAAAAGAATTAAATATTTTTCACATTAGCATCAGTCGTGCCATGTAAAGTCGCTAGCGTCCATGTTATTAGTCAAAATTGGCTAGATGGATAATATTGACAAATTGTCAAAAGGTTCAAAACTATATTGATAAAATCGAATAGTTTAGTACTGAATTGACACAGGCACAATAAATTTATGACTCTTTTAGTAATTTTATCAATGGTCAGATATATGGACTCACCCGATGTAAAGGTTGAGATCATCCTCTTTACCATAGCTAGAGTCTTGATAGGATTTTGCGAATGTGACTACTATACATAAGGAAAATAGGATAATTACCGTCCCGGCTTATTGGATAACCCACTTTTTTTTCTTTTATAAATTTAGGATGCGTTTTTTTTTCAAAATAATTTGTGTTAGAGGAAAATATCTTTTGCAAAAATCATTTTCAAAGAAGATGACTAACTTTCCCTTGTTCGATGGTGTGCTTAAAAGCTTGAGAAAAAAACATTTTCGGGTGTTTTGATCTCACTTTGAAGTATAATTCTCTTCAAGTATAATTGGAACATTTATAGAGGCCCTCATTAGAAATTGCAAGCTCAAATTAACCAAATTCCTATGTTAATTAGGGTTATAATGGAAGTAACGAAAAATTATGAAAGTTTGACTTAGATTTATGTCACGCTTAGGACGATAAGGCCCAAGCCATAGTGGCTGGGCTGGGCTGGGCTGGCTTGTATCTATCCAAAGTGGCCTCTTCTCCTTCGGCTTTTTGCTCGGACCAAGATTAGTGACCCCAACATCAAACCAATCCCCCATCGATCTCCCCCGTTCCAAGATGATCGACATACCAAAGCGAGCTTCATGATCGTGGTACTAGTGCATCGACAGTTTAATGACAGCTCGACCTCCGCATCTGCCCGATTGGGTTGAGTGGGGGAAGAACATGCGTCATAGCAGCCGATGAAGTGCCGCAGAACGCTCGGTAAATCGAATCCTAAAAAGGGCCGGAAAGACCCACCCGCAAACCCGACTCGGCCTTGGCCGCAGGTAATGTGCGCATGTGTGTCTGCCCCTCTCTTTTCTACTCCATCATGATGCCATCATGAGAAGCTAAAGAGATATCCCACTCGATATCCTGTTTGTCTTCCCGCTTCGAGCTCAACCAAGCACCATCATTTCCATCGGCTAAAGGCAGCGGGCGTCTCGAATCCTACGTTGTAAGCCCCCCAAAAGTGGCCAGTGCTGTGCAGTAGGGATCCCAACTTTCATGGTCAGGATGCGCATCCATGTCCTGGTGGAATGAGGAAAGGGCCATTATTGAAACCCGAGAGGACTCTTCAACAGCACACAGAAGTCTCCATCGAGCTTTTTGCAGCTGACACAGAAGTCATAATCATGCTCGCCGTCCTTTGGTGGGGCACCAAAGTAAGCCCAATCGTCCAAAAGCATTAAAGTTATTCCATTTTTATTAGTTCAATTTTAATTTTTTCAATTTTATCGATTGATTTCATTTATGTTTGCAAGAAATTATTGACATAGATGATGACTGTCATACATGACAAAGTTGGTGTTGACGTGAATAATTTTCAATACTTTTGAATATCTTATTTTTACATTTCTCATTTTCTTTGCCTTCTCTTTTATGTGCTTTTTCTTTGTGCCGGCGAGGGTCATCGACTATCCTCACTGGCCGCAAAGACTGCGAGCGAGGCCTTCGAGGCCTAGATCTAGTGAGGACCTTTGCGGTCTCGACTATGGCCTTGCCGGCCATGAGCGAGGTTGTGTAGGCCCTCCCCCGAATCTAGCGAGAGCTACCTCTCTCGCGGTCGCAATGGACAAGGCCTTTGTAGCCGACGAAGGTCTCCGGTGATCCTCACCAGCACAGAAAAAAGCAAAGGAAAATAAAAACTCAAATATTCAAATATTCAAAAAATAGTAAAATATTGTTAAGAATGTCCATGTTAGCATTAGTCGTGCCACGTAAGACGATCGATTTCTACATCGGCGATTCCTGGTCAAGATTGGCATGATAGATTCAATTGACAAAATATGAAAATATTTATGACTCAATTGGTGTAGGAATTAATTGACAAAAATGTAATAGGATTAAGACTTTTTGGACAGTTTTCCATTCAATTGACAAAATATGAAAATATTTATGACTCAATTGGTGTAGGAATTAATTGACAAAAATGTAATAGGATTAAGACTTTTGGACAGTTTTCCACCGAAGTACCCTAATTCTAAACCACATCTTTGATTGATTGGTTGATCAATACCCCACAACATCAGGAGAATTAAGCAGATACAAATAACTGGGGAAAATTACCAAAAAAAATTCTTAACCCATTACAATTGTGGCAATTTAGTCCTAAGCTTTTTTGGGGCTAATTCAGTCATAAATCTTTTATATTTGTGTTAACTTAGTTTATCTGACAAACTTTGATTGGTCAATACTGACGCAGTGGCCAGTCGACGCTAACATTGACATTGGCTGATGTTGATGTGGCGCTACTGATAGTGGCGTGGCAATTTTTAAAAATATTTTAATATTTTTTTAATTTTTTAATTTTTTTTTTCTTCTTCCTCCTCCTCCAACCGGTCGCCGATCCGGCGACTAGCTAGAGGAGGGGGCTGGCATGGGTGACACCTTGCCCTTGCTAGTGGTGGGCGAGGCTGACCTTGTTGTGGTTGGGCGAGGCTACCCCTCGCCGGTCCTCTCTTCTTCTTCTTCTTCCTTGGCAGGAGGAGGAGGAGGAGGAGGAGGAGGAAGAAGAAAAATAATTAATTCAAAAAATAATTAAAAGTTTCCATGTCGGCTTCGACGTTCAAGTCAGTGTCTATCGATCAAAATTGGCCGCATGAATTGAATTGGTACAAATGCAAAAGGTTTATGACTGAATTGGTACAATTGTAATATATTTATGACTTTTTTGGTAATTTTTTCATGTAACTGCGACTGCATCAACAGATTCTTCAGACAATGCCCTAGATCCTCGGTTCTTGTTTGCCTGCTTAGTCATCTGTTACCTCCGATTTTTTACCATCGCTTTCTCAATGGTTCTACCTTAAAAATGTTCCCAAGAGAGATTTAAATCCGTAAGTACTCGTGTCCGCAAATATTCTCATCTTCGCCATTAAACATGTCCTTCGCCAAAGTCGTTTGTTATTATTATCGAGTCCAGCTCTACGTGTTCCGCATGTTAATAATTACTGGGGACAAAAAATCGTACTTTTGCGATGCGTTGATCCATCAATATGCGGGTACTCACGACCCGCATGCCCATGCAGGTATGTTTTGTCCTTCCTATGATGCAAATCTTTGTACATGTAATCACCACCCACGTTTTATCAGAAAAGATTACCAAAATAGTCCTCAATTTAAAACAATTATGGCCGTTCAGTCTTAAAACGATTTGTGCGTCAGTTCAATCTTTCCAATAAACTTTAACCGCCAAAGTTGACGTGGATGACGGCCGATGCTTACATGGCACTTTTAGCATTGACGTGACAATTTATAATAATATTTTAACAAATTTAAGTATTTATTCATAATTTTTTTCTTTTTTCTTTAATTTTTGTTTTTTTTTTCTAGCCTATGTACCTTGGCCGGCCTAAGCAAGGAAACAAGGAAAAAGAAAAGAAAAGAAAAGAATAGAAAAGGAAAAAGAACAATAAAAAAAATTGAAATATTATTTAAATATTTTTAACATTTTTCATGTAAGCACCGACAAGTCAAAGTTGGCTGGAAGGACTAAATTGGCATAAATGTAGAAGGTTTTAGGATTGAATTGGCATAATTACAATATATTTAGGTTTTTTTTTGGTAATTTTTACCATTTTATCAACATAGGCCTTCATCGTTTAGAGATCACGGAATTTCAAAAGAAATAATCATCATGCGGTGACTCCGAGCTATGGAAATGAATTGCACTCGACATCGTGTATCCTCCTAAACAAGAAAGGGCTTCTCGAGTACTCTGAAGAACGGCAGTTCAGACCAGAACCCTTTCGAGGGACCCCCAATTCTTTTTCCGAGCTCTGTGATTTGGGCAGGTTTTATGGGTCGTGGGTTAGGTTAGACAGTGTGAATGGGAGAAAAGAGAAATGATAGTGGATCAGGTGCAGAGTCATGGAACCTGTGTATCTAATGCTGTCTCTTTTGCTGTTGCAGCCTGGCACTATACCCTTGTCCTTTGACCCCCCCCCCCCCCCCCCCCCCCCCTCTCTCTCTAGTTCCTTTTCTCTTACACATGATGCATGAACATGAATCCCTCAAGCATCTTCCACTGTTCACTCACATCCTTTCTTATCATCACACTGTTCCTCGTTTGCTTATTCTAATTCCCCTCCTCATCCTCTTTCTGGTCGAGGATTTTCACGATGAACAAAGCTTACTTCTTTCCTTAGCAGATGCTCCAGCTACCACACGAGACAGCATTGTTCCAACCAGGG
>JAGVVM010013893.1:0-11215 GCA_019149425.1 Psidium friedrichsthalianum
TTCGTCTATCGTCCATGAGCCGGGATCTGTTTTACCTCGATTCGATCTTCTCCATAGTCGCTTGACAATCCTTGTCTTGCGACAGGAAATTTCTTGTTGTCTTGTACAACATAAGAGGACAAAACGCTACCCACCGACGACTGACAGCATATAACTTTTTAGCACAGAGTGAAAAGTGATCTGGGAGGCACACGGACCACAGCAACAAGCTTGTGTGAAACCAATCAACGAGATCGCAATGTTGAGAGCTCTCTCGAGGGATAACTACGAGCCACGACAATGTGTCGGGCCGTATACCGCCAAATGCAAATTATCAGAGTATGCTCACTCCCCGCAACAACTGAAAGGTTCAAAGAATAATTCTCAATAAGCGTACGCTTGGCTCGGACAGGTACAAAGACACCGCGGCTGATGGTTTTCGCATCTTAAACCGCGACAATATGCATTCCAGGATCGGCGTCAACCCTCCAGGTGGTTTTTTGCGCAAGACACTACCGAAGTGACCGTTTGACAAATCCACCACTGCAGGATCTCCCATCATGGCCGACGATTATCCAATCATATACTTGATTTTTTTGGCGGTTAACACGATAGGCTTTCTGTGCATCCCTCAGCATCATCCTGTTACTCATGAGCGGCTCTACCTCTGAGGGCGAGTTTTTTCATGTGGATTCTGATGGTAATCATATGGTCGCTATAACCTCCATAGCGCTCACCTATCTTCTCTCAATAGCGGCCTGCGCGCCCCGCTCATGGAGGATCGTCAGATCTACGAGATAGTAGTACTCGGAATCTTTGTGTTGATTGGCTTGATAGCTCTGCTTCTCGTGGGGCCTACAATACGCCTGATCGGAAGACAATTCGCAGCGTGAGGTCAATTATTCACACGGAGATCTTCTGTCTCAATGATCGACACCAAGACAGCGTCTGATGAGGAGTTGCATGTATTTGTTTCCCAAGTGTCTTAGAAGAACTGTTTCGTCATCATCATTTTGTCCTTTTCATGCAAGGATCCTCTTTTACTCGATCTTTTGAGTTATCTATTTTTGTCACTGCACTTACGGTTTCAGAGTAACATTTGCTCAATTCTCTATTCTAGTTACATTACTCTATGCAATTTTCCAAAGGTATGTTTTATGTTGTCTTAAAGTAAGATTATTTGCACACGGTGCTGCGTAATATTTCCTTTGTCTTTTTTGTTTAAAAAACCTACTATGATGCCTGGGTAATTGTCAGGGTTTCATCTTACTGTCTTGGAATGAGTTGTTAATCTCTGTGCAATAACAACACGTGTTTAATGTTGTCCGACAATACTGACTTCACCTAAGAGAGAACTCATTCACCTTCATACGATCGAGATTTTAAAGTTTTTGCGGGTTCACGTACGTCCAAATTGCTGGTTTTCGGCTCAATCACGTATGGACAAAGAATACATGACATGATTAACGCCTCCTTTGTTTCGTGAAAAAATAGACTTTTCGAAAATATTTTCCTGATTTTCCAGCATTTAGAGGGCGAAAATAGGCTGTCCCGAAAAATTTTTTCTTTTTTGAAAAAATCTCTTTCAAAAGTTTGGAAAATATTTTCCTCATTTGGACAAGAAAAAACATTTTCCTCATCTTTTATTTCTTGTTTCTTTCACATTTTTTAATTATTTTTTTATAATTATTTTTTAAAATTTGAATTTTTTAATTTTTGATTTATTTATTTTTAAAATCTTTTTATTTTCTTCCTTTATTTTTTTCTTTTTTCTCACTTTTTTTGTCTTTTCTCCTTCTTCCTCCTTCACTGTCTGCTCCTTCCTCTGCCGCTTCATCTACCACTATACTACCCTTCCTTTCTACTTCCTCCGCTGATGGCGGACCTCGCGACAACAGCCCATCCCATGAAGAGCAACTCGAGGCTTTGTGACAAGCCTCGACATCCCCGGCCTTGAGGAGTCCAAACTCGCCGGATCTGGTTCGACCAGCCTCGGCCTTAGGCGAGCGAGGCAAGCGAGCCTCGACCTCATTGGAGGCCGGCGAGGCGAGCCTCAGCCTCGCCATAGGCCGACGATGCGAGCCTCGGCGTCGTTGGCCTCAAGGGAGGCCTCGCCTCACCGGATATGGTTCGGCCTCAAGTGAGTAGGGCTCGCCTCACTAGGTTCGGTGAAGCTATGGTACTCGCTCGGGGCCGACAAGGCTCGGCCTGAGCTGATCGACCTTACGTTTAGTCGGGCCGAGGCCGATGTTGGCCTATGCCCATTCATCAACCGCCCTCAGTGACTAGTGACTAGTTGAGAACAATTACGAAGAAAAAAAAAGAAAAAAATTTAAGAAACAGTATAAAAATAAAAAATATTTTCATTCAAAAAAATAAATAAAATAATACTCGATTAGTTAATTAATTCTTTTAAGGAAAAAATTTTCTTGACAAATAACGGAAATCGTTTCCAAGTTCATTTTTAGTATTAGCCAAACGCGTGAAAGTATTGTTATTTTCTTGAAAATGACTTTCTGTAAAATATTTTCCAAAATATCATATTTTTCGTTAAACAAACGGAGCCTATACAATTGTCCTCTAGTCTCAAGAAACTCAGCACCAGAGATTGCAACCCGTTGATCGGCCTGATTAAAAATACAAGACAAGAACTAATTTGTTTCATGCGAGAGTGTCCACCAGACTACTTAAGTATCAGATGCTAAAAGATCATGGAACACAAATGATTCACATTTAATGGAGGCAAGAAGTCAAAAACCGCATGCAGGGTAACTCAACTTGGCCATTTAATTTGTCTTGGAGCTCTGAAATTAAACTTAAATTTCATGAGTAGAACCTAACGCATGAGATGCTCTAGATGCTGATCAATGAGACATGTTCCGTTCGACCTTGTACATGCATTATGTCTGCCTACCTATAAGCAAAAGCCTATTGCCAATTTAAGACTCATGTGATTGAACTATGTACCGACAAAAGATTTCGAAAGATAAGAACTTCGATCACCTATATAGCACTAAATTAACAATTTCTCTAATGCTTCTCATAAGTTTTATGGATTAACAGTTCGCATTTTACCGGGCCTAGCTACATCAATGTAGTAGCGCGGTTACTATATGATTCTTGAGTTTATCTGCATGAATTACTGGATTGGCCTAACAAAGAAAGTACAAGACATGCAAAATCCATGCGGGCGTTTCATGGTCCTAATATTGGATGTTTATACAGTGGATAGTGCCCGAACTTGCAATTGCAGATCCTAATACAGGGTTTTGATTTTCGAGTCAAATGTCAAAGTTCTTGGGGAAAAAAAGTACGATATGCTACTTGTAGCAGCGTGTAAATAGACTAGTTAAAAAGAGTACGATGTGCTACTTGTAGCAGGCGTGTAAATAGACTGTTAAAGAGTCGCTGTGCTTCAGTAAGGTGAAGAATGCTGTTCACTGACATGCACATCTCGTTCGTTTCATTTGCCGATATCTTAAGTATTATAGCGCTGCCGGAATACCCATTTTTTCCCCTTTTTCTTGCCTTTGTTGATCCTCTTGTGTGTGTGTGTGTGTGTGTGAGAGAGAGAGGAGAGAGAGAGAGAGTCTGTCATAGACAGTAGTTATCTGATGATTCTGCTCAGGTGGGGACCCAAGAAAGAAGGCTTGCTTCAAGCAATGTTTTCCTTATTATCCATTGATGAAAGCAAACGTTCCTCTTTTCATTTTTTCTCTTTTTTGGTGCTTCAGTGTGACGATCAGAATTCGTGTTTCTTGGATGTACGATTAGAAAAATGACTGGTTTTGCACAATTGATATTACCATAATGGAAAATTTTCACGAGCAGGTTACAGCGCACATTCATCTTGTTCTTGTTCCCCAATACGATTTCTTTAATAGATTTGACCGGTGTTGGTCTTCTGTTCTCTGGTCCAAAATGGGAGGCTTGACTTGGCTTGCCCTCTATAAAAGAATAATGAAAATGCAGTCTTGATTTCTGCCAGCCAGCCAATCAGCAAGTCTTGTCCCTCAACTAGATTTTCAGTTGACAATTTTATCCTCCTTATAGAACCTTCCAAGCCATGATTCTTGTTTTCCTCGAATAATTAGACCAGATAATCCTAAAAACGATGTCCCCTTTCCAATGTTGTCCTTGAGGTGGGCCCTCCAAGAAATGGGGACACGCAGTGGACGCCAATTTTTTTCAGACCTTCTTGGTCCTCTGTGAATTTTCCTCAGCAGCTTCCTCTTACTTTCTTGTTCTCTTCTTCTCCTCCTCCTCCTTCTTCACGATGAAACTCCATCGATCTCCTCTCTCCCCTTCTCTTTCCTCCTCCCGCGATCTGATGCAGCTCGTGAGCCTCCTCCACGTCGAGAAGCACCAAGACGACCCGATCGCATCAAGCGCCATGAACAAGCTCCGCGAAGCCGCCATGAAAGGCGACCTCGCAGCCCTCCAAGACCTGCTGTTGCAAGACCCCTCATATCCTCCACAAGCCCACTTCGTCTCCCTATGGCACGCCCTTGCACGTGTCTTGTCTCTTCGGGTCACACGTCCTTCACCAAGCAGCTCCTCACCCACAACCCGGAGCTCGCCAAAGAGCCCGACTCGAACGGCTCGCTGCCCCTCCACGTGGCGTGCGCGAAGGGCCACGTGAGATCGTCAGGGCCCTCTTGGCCGTCGACCCGGACGGGTCCCTCCGGTGGGACCGGGAGGGGAGGACGCCTCTCCATTTGGGCGCGATTAAAGGGAGGGCTGAGGTCTTGGCCGAGTTGACCCGGGCCAAGCCCGATGTCTGCCCGTGTGGTGACAAGTCAGGGGGAGAGCGCGTTTCACCTGTGCATGAAGAGTAACAGAGTGGAGGCGTTGAAGGTGGTGGTGGACTGCGTTGGGAGGAACGATGGGTTCGTGGGCTGTAGGGATAAGGATGGGAACACGATTTTGCATCTTGCGGTGGCCAGGAACAATTGGAGGTGAGAAAGCTGGTTTTTTTCTTGTTGGTTTTATATATCTGTAATTCTTAGGCGTTCTTGATCTAATTTGATGTGCTTTGTCTTTACAATTCTGATCGAATGGCGTGTAGCTGATGATACTAGGAAGTGGGAATTGCTTGTTTTTTCATGGAAAGTTCAGGATTAGCTAGCAGGTTCATGCGTGCCCCCTTCCGTTCAAACATAGCTGAGTTGAGTCGACTGAAAAGGCAATGAGAGAGAGTAAATCTGGACATGATCTGCTACCGGGACACCGAATGCGATGTTCTGAGGAGGAAGCAGTGGAATTAGGATCTAACTTTGTGCGAATTGATATATTTTCAATATGATTGTCATTAATCTGCCTGATTGTATCATGAGAAGTCAATATGCAGTTCGAATGGAACGTGAATACAAGGCATGAATTGAATAAAACTCCTTACTTGGTATTATTATCCGATAGATCACTTCAGGCAGGGGATTCTTTTTTCATTTAAGAAAGTTCGGATTTGATTGCATTTTAGGTGGCCCTTTAGTTTAGATGTTACTGAGCACTGAGAAATACGATTAGAGGTGACTTTAGTATGTCTTGATGCACTTGATCAGCTATGATTTTATTAGTTAAATCTACTGCTGAAATGGCAACATTGGGCATGATTCATGGACAACTGTTGATACTGAACTCAAATTCGAACGCAAGAGCCAATAATTGGGTGCAAGTAACACGGGCACATGATTCCCTATGTTATCAAGTGAAGCTTTTGCAGTGTCAACACAAAATGAAGCTCTTTATAGATAAGTGGGTCGTCCAATGTGATTATCCAAGTTGCAATGTTTGCGCAGTCATACGAACTGGAACATGAATAGTATATGAAAGGTCAGTCCATGTTTTGGATTAGCTAATCGGGAAATTATCCTTCGCATAAACCTACAGATTCTGCTTATAGTTTTCTTTGTCCAAAGCATTCAATGATTGAATTGGCATTGTGAGAGGGACTCGTGACTTTGATTATTAAATGTTGCGATTGCCTTTCTCTGAAAAGAATGGCTGAAAATTTTGCAGATCATGAAGTATTTGCTTTTCAGCACCGGCATTGAAGTAAACGCTCAAAATGCAAAGGGATTCACAGCACTGGATGTTTTTGTCAGAAGGTCCAGAGACTTGAGAGACATGGAGATCAAGCAGCTCCTGCAGAGGGCAGGAGCTTCGTTAATATATCAAACATCTTTGGGTGGAGACACAATTGAACCCATTCCAATAGCACAGCCTTATGTCAAACAGAAAAGTGATGCTAGACCACCGGTTCCGAAGCACAAGCACAAAGATTGGCTGGGCAGAAAAAGAAGTGCCCTGATAGTGGTGGCTTCACTCATTGCGACGGTTGCATTCCAAGCCGTACTATCACCACCTGGCGGCTTCTGGCAGGATGACTTTACAGCAGACCCTGCAAAGAATGGCACGGAGAAATCGCACCACGTGGGAATGGCCGTGATGGCTACCTCTCTCCCACAGGCATATGGGCAGTTCATGATCTTCAACACGCTCGCATTTCTTTCGTCACTGAGCATAATTCTGCTTGTGGTCAGTGGACTCCCAATGAAAAGGAGGAGGTGGATGTGGACCCAGATGGTTACCATGTGGATCGCTATCACTGCACTTACTTTTACCTACTTCATCGCGTGGATACATATGACACCGGAAGATAACAGAGGGGTTCTGAACACTGTGACTAGAGTTTCTGTGTTTCTGTGGTTATGCTTGATGGGGACCGTCTTTTTAGGTAACGTCGTTCGAATGGCTCGTTGGTTTATGAGGAAGTCTGGGCACTCGAAAGTGAAAGAGCGAGAAGCTTCTACTGTTGTAGAAGAGTGAGAACGACAAACTCTGATTTCTTGATGAAGGTGGCTACTTAGAATTGATGTATAAATGTCCTTTCTCTGTCATCATTACACACGATAGTCTGCCAATACTGTAACAAGTGAGCTTTTGCATGAGTATATTCTGAGACTTCATAGCTCGTCTCTCTTTGCTCTCTTTGAAATTTTGAGTTGTATGGCTAATCTGAATCGGTTTGCTAGCTGTGGAAAGTACGGAGTATTTTGCGCGACTTGATGGAGAGAAGAAACATCGCGATGCAGAAAAAGTTCTGTCATTCTACATTGAAATACTATAAATGAAAGCTTTCTGAGATAATTAGAGACTCGTCTTTTTTACATTATTGACGTTTGTGTTCATCTACTTTCAAGAAGCAAGTTGACAACACTGGACTAGCAAAAGTAGAGTGTCCCGGTGCTTTAAAACTTTCCAGTGGAGTGGACCTATTTAGAAATAACAGAGAACACTGTCTGTACCAGAGTGAGCAGGAGAAGAACGACGGCTGCAACGACCGATATGATGGACCATGGACTGTTGAAGTAGTCTCGCTTCAGCATCGCCTTCCACCTGTGCCCAGGGATTCTGTAGTACTCATTCAGCTCGGCGCAGAGACCGGAGAAGTAGAAATCATCTGGAATGAACCTCGCTCCTTTCACGAGGCTCTTGATGAGCCCGAAAACTTCTTTGCTGTCCCATGTACCGATGCGGATGATTCCTTCCTCCACTAGCATCTCCACATCCTCCTGAGAGTGAACAAGAAGACCAATGAAGATGATGTAGTCGTTGATGTAGTTCTCGTGGCAGTTGCATCTCTCGAAGCCGATGAGATTTCTGAATAGTACGTCTGCTCCAAAGTATATGTTCAGTTTTGGGATTCCAAGCGTTCCGTTGGAGAATCGTACATCAAATAGGCTCTTCCCCGAGCGGACGTGGAACTTGACCCCAGCTTGGCTCAACTCCATCACGCTAGGAGTGGCTAGACTCTTGATATCTTTCTTAGGCGCGACGGTGTCCCTGATGGCAAGTTATAGTTTCTGAGCGCAGACACAAAGTGACTTGAATTCATGGAGGCGACCTGGCAAAGTCATATGCTATCTCTGTTATGCCTCCTAACTGCAACTTGAAGAATTCATGTGTGAGAACACCAAGAGAGAGCCTTTCATCGTCAGAGTTTCTGGTTGATTGATGCAATGCTAAGAGGTCCTCAATGATGGCAAAAGGGATCTGGTTTTCCATCTTCAGTATGTCGAACTTGATGTCATGAATCAGCCACGGCTTTTTGAATATCCGATCGTTCTCGCCTACTAAGCTGCGATCTCTATTCTTCAATAAGATCTCGATGACGAAAACAGCGTCCACCAGAATACATCTCGCAAGGTCGTTGCTTTCTAGCTCAATTGTCTCCGCATAGCACTTGCGGATGGCTTCTTCCTTCCCTTGACGAAATCGAACAGACGCTGTGCGCTTAGCTTGCTTGCTCGCATGAAGTCGCCAAAGTAACTTTCCTTGTGCCCCGATGATTGCAGATCCTTGATGCGATGGTGAAAAGGCCCAAGCGAAACGAATCGAGGGCTGAATGCCTTGTCATACCCTTCGCGCATGGACTTTGGGACTCTGTAGATGCGACTGGATGGACGGACACGAACTCATCCCCAATCACATTCTCCGGCGGAACTAGCGGGTTCTTGAAGTCGAACAGATCCTCCTTCCGTAATCCTTCCATACGCTTTCTGCTTCACAACACAATCAGCAAATGTATCAGATCAAAAGACTAGGAATGCCTTGCTTTGCTGATTTGCTTTGCTTCTTTTAACAGAAGGAAATCAGCAAAGCTAAATGAGAACTCATCAAACACCAATCCAATTCACATGCCAAGCTGATCAGTGACCCACTTCATGGGGCAAGGTAAAATGTACTCCGCCTCCCCTGCCTCCTATGGGAAAAATTGATGGAGGAACCAGAATTCAGACTTCTGAGGCTTACATGGTTTGGGCGATCGACCCACATCTACGAAATCAACATAGCGAATTCTCTCTCGATACCAAACCATCGTAAGTTTCTCCCGGAAGACTTTGCACTTTTGCAGGTAGGCAGAGCAAAGAACAAAAGTAGGGAGAGAAGAAAAATTCCCGTCTTCAGTTCAGGGATCGAAAATCGAAGTGTGCTGTGCGTTCTATGATCGTCATCTCATGACCGGAGATTACCCAATAGCAAACTCATCCGTACCATGATAATTGGCTAGGAAAAAGAAGACTGATGGAGTGAGTGTGAAGAGAAGTATGCTTCAGGCTGCCCTAGGAATCTGGCTAAAGAGAAGCCAAACAGAGGAACAAGAATGTTAAATGTCAAAAGTATCTTTTTTTCCCGGAAGAAGCTGAATATTTGTGCGCGACAAAAAAAAATCCCAAATTATCCATTGTTAAATGTCACGTTAAATTTTCTCAGTGCTCAAATTGGACCAAACTAATAGAAGTACTTTTCATACACTTTTTGGACAGGTTTTAAGAACTTATTGCATTATTTGAAAGTTTTAAATCCATTTGAATTTTCATGACAATTTTTAGAATTTCTTATAATGGTAACTTTCATACCAGTAGGAGAAAAAAGAGTAGAAAGAGCTTATCCATAGCCAGTTTTTTTTTGGTCAAAAAAACCATAGCCAGTTACAGAGAGGGAAAAAAAGCATATTTGATGCACTCTAATTTCATAACATCTTAGATTTTTGGGTAGAATCGAAAACCAACCAGAAGTACCGGTTCGGTGGTAAGAACCCAATGTTGATACGGTAATGAGTATGGATGGATGACATTTCTCAACTTGACATTATGGGAATGCAAATTTAATGGAAATACGATGAATTTTCTCCTATCATGAACGGAGATTACCAACCTACAAAAATAGCGTGTGGTAGCCTGCGGTTTGTCTAGGAAAGCTACGTTGCTTGCCGGAAACAGACAACTGATGGATTGAGTGTGAAGACAAGAAGACCGCTAGGCTAGGCAAAGTTAACATGAAGGAGATTGTGTTGCATTCGATAGTAGCCACAAGGAAGGTTATACGATATCTTACAAGTATCCATGTTTCATTTATTAAAAACTATAACATTGAAAAATTCCAAACTTGCGGCTCACTAAAAATCCCATTAAAAAACCAAACGGGTCGTACGAAAAAAGGCGATGAATATTCTCTTCAAATTTGATTGGCTAAAAAAAGCCAGCCGAACTTTGTTTTTTTGTTAGCGCATGAGTGCAATGACGGGGAGTTTTTTCTTCCCCAAATTCAAATCTTAAAAACTTAATTTAAAAGAGGACCCTTCAAATCTTATTACCTAATAAAGAACTTTATGCCAAGTGGGCATTATATGGCTCATTTGACCTTTTTGAAGTTTTTAATATCTCGATAATAGTTGCTTTTGAATCACAACAAAGATTTTCTGAAGAAGCGAATATTGTGTTGTGACCCCCCCCCCCCCCACAAAGAAAAGTTACAAATTATCACTTATTTTTAAAAGGAAGCGGCTAACATAATCGTCTTACTATTCAATGACAGTGCGACGGTGTTGTGCGAACCACAAATCCTTTGGGTGAACATAGAAGTAAAATATAAAAAAGAATTGAGATTGTTATTCTAAAAGGAGCCGTCGCTGCATGGTACCTGTTCCGCACTGTCATGAGACGTGACGATTATAATTACAGTCCTCTTTTACGTTGTTAATTTAGTTAATCAATTTTTGTGAAAATATAATTAGGCAAAAAATAACATCATTTTAGCCTTATATTTCATTGTTAACAATTATCATAGGTGAGAGAAACTATAATTGAAAAACCCATTAGCAGTTTTCGTTAGTCTAAAAGGACAAAGTTAACGAAAGATTCGAGCCACCAATTTGACAAGTTTAGGATGGATTACACCTTTGTAAATTTTAGGATTACAATTGTTACTTCATGACAATTTTTAGGAATTCCAGTGCACATACAATTATGGCCATCGAAGCGGTAGTAATGCCACAACTCCTCACTTGGTCTAGGGGAGGGCTGCACTGCCCTCGTCAACCACAGGCAGGGGCTTGTGAGCCACTGCGCAGCCTAAGCCTGCCAAAGATGACGGTTTCAGCCCTGCTTGGACGGGCGCAGCCTCGATTTCACTTGTTATGGTAAACAAGGGCACAGAAGGCCATTACCAGACTAGGCAAAGGTCGAAAGGAAAAAAACTGTGGCCGACGACCACAATGGCCATAGTTATAGAATAATAAATAATGAAGAAAAACAAACACACCCCCAAAAAGACAAAAAAACATCCATAAAAAATATTAGAAATTATGAAAATTATCCCCCCCCAATGTCAATGGTTTCTATCAAAATTGATGGATAAATCAATTAGCAAAAACTATGAGAAAGTAAGGTAT
>JAGVVM010013896.1:0-16425 GCA_019149425.1 Psidium friedrichsthalianum
ACTTTTGTAGGGCGAAATTACTTGTGTTGGCATGGGACTCAAGCTCAGCTGGTCATCACAGAACCGGAACTGATCAAAGAGGTTCTAGTCAATAGAGACAAGACATATCCCAAAACACCAGCTAAGGACTTCATCAAGAAGCTTTTAGGGATGGGCTCGCGACCACCAATAATGAAGAAAAATGGGCAAACCAGCGTAAACTCGCCAATTACACTTCCATGGGGAGAGCTTGAAGGTAATTCAGCTTGACAGTAGAGCGCACCAAGTTCATTACTTCATCAATCTCAATCCACAATAAAACTTCATGCAATTAATAAGAGCTGAATGCACGTTTCGAGATCGAACTAATGGAGCTGTTAAGAAGGCGACGAGAGAGAACAACGGTTCTCTAAAATGAGATTGTAATAACAAATTTAGATTCTACTGATTTTCTGGGGATCGAAATTGAAATGCAGAACATGGTTCCGGCGATGGTGGACATCATTAACGGGATGCTAGAAAGGTGGAGGCATCAAGAAGGGAAAGAGATTGACGTGTTTGAAGATTTTAAGTTAGTCACATGCGAAGTGATTTCAAGAACGGCATTTGGAAGCAGCTACGTCGAAGGCAGGAGTATTTTCCAGATGTTGACAAGATTGGGCGTGTTGTTATTCATAAACATTCCTCATCTAAGGTTCCCGGGATTAAGGTATTCCTTCTTTTCCTAAGAACAAACTGTCCTTGCCAAGTCTTAGGATTACCTCTGTCTAGTTGAGATGAGCCTAACAAACTATGGAATCCCCCTTGGAATACCTCTCAGTAAGTTGTGGAAGACGGCGGATGAAATCGAAGCGGAGAAGCTCGAGAAAGGCATATACGACGCTATACTGGGGTTAATCGAGCAAAGGGAAGAGAAGTGAAGGCCGGCGAGGCAGCTGACTTCGGGAATGATTTCCTTGGACAGCTTGTGAAGGCTTCTCATAACACGGACGAGAGCAGAAAATCACAATGGATGATCTGGTGGACGAATGCAAGACGTTCTACATCGCCGGCCAAGAATCCACCACTGCTTGTTGACATGGGTCGTTTTCCTCCTTGCGACTCACCCGGATTGGCAGAGGAAGCGAGAAAGGAGGTTGTCCACGTGTTTGGGAACGATGATCCCGACTCTGATGGTATTGGGAAGTTAAGGACGGTATGTGTATGAATCTATGGCCTGGGGCTAACTAGGTAGACCAGAACAAGTTCAATCTCGCAAAAACAACAGAAGTTGGATGGCCTTTTCTAGAATTTCTTCCATTAGATAGGGCTGAAATTGGGAACATGATGCCTAACTGTCATATTTTCTGTGTATGCAGATTAGCATGATCATAAATGAAACTCTGCGATTATACCCTCCTGTCGTTGGGTTGACAAGGCGAGTCGATCAGCAACTCAGGTTGGGAAAACTCGTTCTTCCCGCCAATACCCAGATCATTGTAGGAAATCTCAAGCTTCACCATGACCCCAGAATCTGGGGAGATGACGCGCATCTCTTCAAGCCGGAGCGGTTCGTGGACGGCGTCGCCAAGGCCACCGGCAACAACCCAGTTGTGTTCATTCCCTTCAGCTTCGGGCCCCGAATTTGCGCGGGCATGAGCTTCGCGATGCACGAGGTGAAGATCGCTCTCTCGATGATTCTGCAGCGCTACACTTTCAAATTGTCCCCTGCGTACGTCCACTGTCCGGTCCAAGTCCTCACGATTCGCCCGAAACATGGACTTCAAGTTATGTTTCAACCATTGGAGCTTGGTTCACCGGGCATATGAACACTGTCTGTAAGTTGTAAAGTGATGTCCATTGATGGCTTCATATTTCGATGCCCCGTGGTGGGCTCCTAGGATTTGTCCAAAATTAAAAGGGGCCTGGGGGATGCTGATGATCGGCACATCATCATTCTTAAGATCTTAAGGTGTGTTTATTTTGTGAAAAATAAATTATTTAACATTTCCTACCCACCTATCGGTGGCCCAGTTGGTAGGTGGCCTTAGGATTGTGTGTTCATGAGCGCTAGATCTTGGGTTCAAACTCCCTGCTAGACATTGGTGATTTAAGTGGAGGGTCCGTAGCGATGGGTTGCTGCGCTAGCCTCCCGAGGATTACTCATGCTTCACCGTTGGTATGAGCGCAAGCTCCTCGGTCGCGCGAACATTTCGGTTATAAAAAAAAAGTCATTTCCTTCATATTTGCCTTATAATCCAATCAAGCACTAATCATATACTAAAGTAATGAAATGTTAGTTTTATTTTCAAATTGTCTACTTGATTTCCTTAGATTATTCTCATAACTGCGAATTTTTCACTTTGATTTTTGGATCAAATTTACGAGAATATACTCAAAAATGAAATATTATAGTCAATGTACGCATTGTACACAACCTACTATTAGATTATAGTCTTATTTGTGCTTAAGTTATTTTTTCAATAATGGTTTCCTAGTACAAAAAATAAAGAAATATACAACTCATTAATAGAATAGTTAGTTTTTTTTTGTGAAAAATACATGATCAATTCCAATAAACTATTTTTTGGAAAAGACATACACCTTTTTTTGTTCCAAATGAAGAAAGAAAGGCAAACGAAAAAAGAAAAAAAGGAGGCAAGCAATAGGCTCAAATCAAGTACACCCCACATGTAACCTTAATAACCTAGCAAAATGATCTGGCCAAAAAAAAATCTAGTAAAATTGAAACAAATGAAAAAGAAGAAAAAATGGTAAGAAATAATCTTAAATTAATAGTGTGATTTGCAAGGGACAATGTAGTCATTTTAATGTAAAATGGGGTGTTAGGACCTAATTAGGGGTGAAAATAGCACAAGCCTTGCTTATTGATTCTCACTTGTTCCTACTATGTTATGTACCCTTATGCGTTTGGAATAGATAAAATTATTTGTCACCACAATTAAAATATTAGGCCGTGAGTAGCCCGTTGGACCGCGATAACGATAAGATTGACTGAAATAGAATAATATAAGAAACATTGAGAATTTTTTACATCCTTTTAATTGTTTGGCAAAACACTAGATATTACCTTAAGCTGGTAACTATTGGGTAGCCATGAACTAGGATGAATATCTCACATTTTGAGTGTCATAGTGAGACTAATTAGGTGTTGTTGAAAGGCTCTTAACGGGTATAATCCGTTTGCACCCATTTAACCAGGCTTTCAAAAAAAATTTACATGCATAAGATAAAAATTGATCAAATGTTGGTAAAAATTTAGGTGTTCAAGTTCCTCTCGTGTCAAGTTAATGGCATTCAGTTGCGACAGCCAAACAAGTGGCAATGGGCTGATGATTGATAAGTGGTCCACTTTCAATATGTATTAAGGTTGGGTGGATATGTCAAAGAAAGAATCCCCGATGCGACTTCTTTATGGAGTAGCGTATGGTGAGTATTACCTTATCTAGCTAGGTGAGGATGATTGAGGTAGAATATGAAGTTTGAGGTATGATAATATTGGTGCGGAGGGAGCCTTGGATTAAGGGGTGGCGATATGTTGATATGCTCGAGATGTGGTGTGTTGTAGCTTGATTTCGACTTTCATGATTGCTTTTTCCAAGGTTGGTTCTAGTCTACAAAGCAAAGTTGCATCTACCGCATGGCGCAATAGCTTACCAATTTTCACGCACTCCCATCAGTTGACATTGACGTCCATCAAATAATTGCTTTTGCTAGATTTTATAGGATTATTGTCGATTATTCTAAAAACTAAAGCTATTAAATGAAGACGTGATTTTTATATCAAATTATTATATTACTTCCCCTCTTGTTTAGTTCTGTCTTTTTATCTAGTATTAAAGATGAATATATGTAATTGTGGAGATAAATATAGGCCTGCAAAGAGTCGAACTCAGGACCTCTTATTTTGGTATCATGTGAAATTTGATGAGATCACTACTATTGTTCTGAAACCTTAAGTTATCAGATGAAGATGATTTAATATTTAATTATTTTGTCACTCGTTCTCACATTTAGGCTTGTCCTCTTGCCTAGTACTAAGCATGCAAATATGTAATTTTAGCAAGCCTATAAATGGGCTCAGTGTAATCTTTTCTATATACATTGAAGTATGTAGAAATTCCATATTTATCTCTTCTACATTTTATTAGTCTCAACTTGATATCAAAGCCTCATGTCTTGAGGCAACCCAACTGCACTAGGTGCACCCAAGCACCGCCGTTGTGTGTTACGGCATCGTCGACGTGTCACAAAGTTGAGGCTTTTTTTCCTTTTTCATGGAGGTATTTTTCAACACCACAAAGACGCGTCTTTACACACTAACTTTCGCTTAGCAAAGCTTGGTTTACCCCGTTTGCTATAGTTATGCTAGCCGTATCGGCCACATTTGTTTGGTTAATGTTCAGGCAGCAAAATTGACCACAAAGATGCATGTTGTTCGGCTCCAACAGCAAAATTGACCACAAAGACCATGTGTTTGTTGGCCTCCACTTCTCGGCTTTTCACTTCTTCAACTTGGATGTTGGCCTCTGATTCTTGACTTTACACTTCTTGTTTCGAGAAGCCGACACCACCATTAGACTCGTCGTTGTCAGATGATTGACATATTGAAATCTCATCGTCAAGAAAGCTTGGAGCTATCACATGCACCACCACATGCCACCTAGCCTCGAATCAGTTAAGCTCATTTTAATTGAAGATTTTGTGACATTGTTTGGATTATTTTTCAAATTCAAGTTGATTTGTTCCAACTCACCTTTTGTTTGAGGAGGATGTAAGGGAGCCTATAAGGGTGTACAAGTACTATTTTCTATATACATTAAATTATGCAGACATTTCATATTTCTCTCTTCCACATCTTTTTTATTTCAACAGTTCGGATGGATATTCTTTGTGTATTTTTTATGTGTGTCGATCAAGGCTCAGTCTCTCCCTATTCCACGTCTCCTTCCAAATCATCACTGTCAAGAAGGTTGTCATTTCCCAGAGTACTTGTCTCCATCGTCGGCAAGCAAATTATTCCACCTGTGATGCTATGTTCCCATCCAAACCAAACGATCATAGTTGAATTATTTAACTCAACATGCCCAAGAAAATATCTGTGAATCTTGGAAAGTGATGGGGGATCATAATAGTGATCGTGTTTAGCTCTGTTTATGTTTCTAATCTTACGATGTCGGTGAAGAACATGTAGGAGATGCCAATGCTGATGAAGTTGGATAGCAAGATCCTCACCCAGGGAGTACCGAACCATTTAGACCTCGTTGCGAAGAACTTTAGTGTGATCCCATTAGCCGCCATGCCGGGGACCTGGCAAGCGCTATTGTTGACATGGGTTTCACAGAGCCCATCACATACAAACACTCATCGACCTCGATCCAGACCTTGAGACACTTATGGGCAATCATGTTGGCCGTGACAGCGTGGAATCAGACTCCTGGTCGCTCTTGGTCCACGGCGAACAGAGGAATCAAAATAAGAGACACGAATAAAAGTCATTGGGATTGTGATGAATGGAATTACCTTATGTGGAAGTAGACCTGCAGATAATATGGGTTTTCAAATGAGAGTTTTTGATGGGGACTATAAAGTTTCTTCATGGATTTAAGATGAACGAAAGAGATTATGTAAAGATTGATCAATACTCCTACAAACATATTTCCTTGATATGGCTCAAGTGTGTTGTACTACTATTGATGCACTCTACCCCTCGTTAGAAGCAAAACTAGTAGAGAATTTTTGTTATATAAACGTTGCCAAGAAAAAATTCGTTGAAAAAGGGTGAAGTAGAGAACAAAGGAAGAAGATGAACAACATCAATGTTCAAGTATTTTTGTTATTTTTACTTCATTAGGGTGTGGATACAGTCAATATGAGCGTGGAAATGGCCAACATGTTAATGTACCTCAATCTATTAGGAAGAGATGAGATCATTGTTGCCATAATTAAAATGTAAGGCTATGATAGTGGCCAATATAAGTATTATGATGGGATTGGATAAAGGAGAACATAAAATGTGGGGCGTCGGGATATGTTATATCCTTTCTTTTGCTTGGCAAAAACATTGGATATCACCTTAATCCGATGACCCTTCATACGGGTGACTTTCAACTGGCCGAATCAAAAGAGGCATATCGATCCGGATGTTAGGTTAGGACAAATTCGATATTATTGTAAAAATCTCAACAAATATCATCAGATTGCAGCATTCGATAAGAGTTTGGATGAAGGTTGGCTTCGGTCAAAGTTGGTCAAACCTTAGTAAAAAGTAAGTTGCCTAAGACATCCTCAGGCGAAGTTATCTGCTTTCTATTGGGCCGATCTAACAAATGGTATTAGAGTCAATTATTAATTGGTGACCCACTCCCTATATTTATTAATGTTTGTTGAATATCTCAACGGAGAAATTTCACATTTGACTTCCTAATTGAGTTGGTACATCGCATCCTTAACTTCGCGTTGGACTTGTCTAGGTCTAGACAATTAACGTAGAATCTGAAGTTTAAGTCATGATAATATTGGTGCGGAAGGATGCTTGCAATAAAGCGTGGGGGCCCAACATAGAAGGTTGACACATGAGGTGGGGATTTATTGAGGTACATGTGTGAGGGTGTTAGGCGAAAAAAAGTACTACATAGTGGCATGTGCTGCATTTGAGAATAGTTAATATATTCTAATGGAGACAAACTCATTGGTTTAGATTTTTGAACGAACGTTGGTCTAACTAGATATGTTATTAAGTATGGACTTGATTCCATCTTGTTGATCTCCTAAAGTGATATAGACTGTTGTTATGCGTCCCAATAAATTTCGTGTAGGTCTTTGATATGGCATAGTTTTTTCATCTTACGGTTGTCAAAAATAAATGCTCTACAGGGATTAGGATATCTGCATGAACATTACATTGTAAAAACAAAAAATCATCTAGAAAAGAATCTCCAGAGCAATGGATCATTTCTATTCGCATCTTTAACACAAAGATCATAACGATTTTCCAGAATGTTATGTCATTGTGGAAGCAATTTATTCTATATTACTTATGAAAAAAAAAAATACCATTCTATGGTTTGATAAAAACATTATCCTCATGACACTAACGCATAAAGTAAAGTTGACGCACTGCATGACGTGAGAGCTTACGAATTTTCATGCAATCCTAATCAATTTCCTTTGTTTAAACCGGCCGGCAACATTCATTGTTTTATTTTACGGTGTTCATCAAGGCTCAGTCTTTCTCTGACTCTTTACTCCATGTCTCGTACCAAATGAAAAAATAAAATAAAATTTGTCATTGTCGACTGTGGACGTCTCTCTAGTCATGCAAGCAGAAGCTTCCTCTACGATGGCATCGACCCCACACGACCATAGTGGCATTATTATTATTATTTTTGGTAAGGTAAGAATAGTTTAGACTTTCCAAAACGAAAATACAAACAAAGCCCAAAACAGACCTCGTACCCAAAACGACACATGCGGGTGTCCATTTGGACACCCGCATGTGTCGTTTTGGGTACGAGGTCTGTTTTGGGCTTTGTTTGTATTTTCGTTTTGGAAAGTCTAATACTATTCTTACCTTACCAAAAATAATAATAATAATGCCACTATGGTCGTGTGGGGTCGATGCCATCGTAGAGGGAAGCTTCTGCTTGCATGACTAGAGAGACGTCCACAGTCGACAATGACAAATTTTATTTTATTTTTTTCATTTTGGTACGAGACATGGAGTAAAGAGTCAGAGAAAGACTGAGCCTTGATGACACCGTAAAATAAAACAATGAATGTTGCCGGCCGGTTTAAACAAAGGAAATTGATTAGGATTGCATGAAAATTCGTAAGCTCTCACGTCATGCAGTGCGTCAACTTTACTTTATGCGTTAGTGTCATGAGGATAATGTTTTTATCAAACCATAGAATGGTATTTTTTTTTTCATAAGTAATATAGAATAAATTGCTTCCACAATGACATAACATTCTGGAAAATCGTTATGATCTTTGTGTTAAAGATGCTGAATAGAAATGATCCATTGCTCTGGAGATTCTTTTCTAGATGATTTTTTGTTTTTACAATGTAATGTTCATGCAGATATCCTAATCCCTGTAGAGCATTTATTTTTGACAACCGTAAGATGAAAAAACTATGCCATATCAAAGACCTACACGAAATTTATTGGGACGCATAACAACAGTCTATATCACTTTAGGAGATCAACAAGATGGAATCAAGTCCATACTTAATAACATATCTAGTTAGACCAACGTTCGTTCAAAAATCTAAACCAATGAGTTTTGTCTCCATTAGAATATATTAACTATTCTCAAATGCAGCACATGCCACTATGTAGTACTTTTTTCGCCTAACACCCTCACACATGTACCTCAATAAATCCCCACCTCATGTGTCAACCTTCTATGTTGGGCCCCCACGCTTTATTGCAAGCATCCTTCCGCACCAATATTATCATGACTTAAACTTCAGATTCTACGTTAATTGTCTAGACCTAGACAAGTCCAACGCGAAGTTAAGGATGCGATGTACCAACTCAATTAGGAAGTCAAATGTGAAATTTCTCCGTTGAGATATTCAACAAACATTAATAAATATAGGGAGTGGGTCACCAATTAATAATTGACTCTAATACCATTTGTTAGATCGGCCCAATAGAAAGCAGATAACTTCGCCTGAGGATGTCTTAGGCAACTTACTTTTTACTAAGGTTTGACCAACTTTGACCGAAGCCAACCTTCATCCAAACTCTTATCGAATGCTGCAATCTGATGATATTTGTTGAGATTTTTACAATAATATCGAATTTGTCCTAACCTAACATCCGGATCGATATGCCTCTTTTGATTCGGCCAGTTGAAAGTCACCCGTATGAAGGGTCATCGGATTAAGGTGATATCCAATGTTTTTGCCAAGCAAAAGAAAGGATATAACATATCCCGACGCCCCACATTTTATGTTCTCCTTTATCCAATCCCATCATAATACTTATATTGGCCACTATCATAGCCTTACATTTTAATTATGGCAACAATGATCTCATCTCTTCCTAATAGATTGAGGTACATTAACATGTTGGCCATTTCCACGCTCATATTGACTGTATCCACACCCTAATGAAGTAAAATAACAAAATACTTGAACATTGATGTTGTTCATCTTCTTCCTTTGTTCTCTACTTCACCCTTTTTCAACGAATTTTTTCTTGGCAACGTTTATATAACAAAAAATTCTCTACTAGTTTGCTTCTAACGAGGGGTAGAGTGCATCAATAGTAGTACAACACACTTGAGCCATATCAAGGAAATATGTTTGTAGGAGTATTGATCAATCTTTACATAATCTCTTTCGTTCATCTTAAATCCATGAAGAAACTTTATAGTCCCCATCAAAAACTCTCATTTGAAAACCCATATTATCTGCAGGTCTACTTCCACATAAGGTAATTCCATTCATCACAATCCCAATGACTTTTATTCGTGTCTCTTATTTTGATTCCTCTGTTCGCCGTGGACCAAGAGCTACCAGGAGTCTGATTCCACGCTGTCACGGCCAACATGATTGCCCATAAGTGTCTCAAGGTCTGGATCGAGGTCGATGGAGTGTTTGTATGTGATTGGGCTCTGTGAAACCCATGTCAACAATAGCGCTTGCCAGGTCCCCGGCATGGCGGCTAATGGGATCACACCTAAGTTCTTCGCAACGAGGTCTAAATGGTTCGGTACTCCCTGGGTGAGGATCTTGCTATCCAACTTCATCAGCATTGGCATCTCCTACATGTTCTTCACCGACATCGTAAGATTAGAAACATAAACAGAGCTAAACACGATCACTATTATGATCCCCCATCACTTTCCAAGATTCACAGATATTTTCTTGGGCATGTTGAGTTAAATAATTCAACTATGATCGTTTGGTTTGGATGGGAACATAGCATCACAGGTGGAATAATTTGCTTGCCGACGATGGAGACAAGTACTCTGGGAAATGACAACCTTCTTGACAGTGATGATTTGGAAGGAGACGTGGAATAGGGAGAGACTGAGCCTTGATCGACACACATAAAAAATACACAAAGAATATCCATCCGAACTGTTGAAATAAAAAAGATGTGGAAGAGAGAAATATGAAATGTCTGCATAATTTAATGTATATAGAAAATAGTACTTGTACACCCTTATAGGCTCCCTTACATCCTCCTCAAACAAAAGGTGAGTTGGAACAAATCAACTTGAATTTGAAAATAATCCAAACAATGTCACAAAATCTTCAATTAAAATGAGCTTAACTGATTCGAGGCTAGGTGGCATGTGGTGGTGCATGTGATAGCTCCAAGCTTTCTTGACGATGAGATTTCAATATGTCAATCATCTGACAACGACGAGTCTAATGGTGGTGTCGGCTTCTCGAAACAAGAAGTGTAAAGTCAAGAATCAGAGGCCAACATCCAAGTTGAAGAAGTGAAAAGCCGAGAAGTGGAGGCCACAACACATGGTCTTTGTGGTCAATTTTGCTGTTGGAGCCGAACAACATGCATCTTTGTGGTCAATTTTGCTGCCTGAACATT
Source organism: Psidium friedrichsthalianum (assembly GCA_019149425.1). NCBI lineage: Eukaryota > Viridiplantae > Streptophyta > Magnoliopsida > Myrtales > Myrtaceae > Psidium > Psidium friedrichsthalianum. The sequence continues at coordinate 10,551 of JAGVVM010013896.1, forward strand.
AACCAACAAATGTGGCCGATACGGCTAGCATAACTATAGCAAACGGGGTAAACCAAGCTTTGCTAAGCGAAAGTTAGTGTGTAAAGACGCGTCTTTGTGGTGTTGAAAATACCTCCATGAAAAAGGAAAAAAGCCTCAACTTTGTGACACGTCGACGATGCCGTAACACAACAACGGCGGTGCTTGGGTGCACCTAGTGCAGTTGGGTTGCCTCAAGACATGAGGCTTTGATATCAAGTTGAGACTAATAAAATGTAGAAGAGATAAATATGGAATTTCTACATACTTCAATGTATATAGAAAAGATTACACTGAGCCCATTTTATAGGCTTGCTAAATTACATATTTGCATGCTTAGTACTAGGCAAGAGGACAAGCCTAAATGTGAGAACGAGTGACAAAATAATTAAATATTAAATCATCTTCATCTGATAACTTAAGGTTTCAGAACAATAGTAGTGATCTCATCAAATTTCACATGATACCAAAATAAGAGGTCCTGAGTTCGACTCTTTGCAGGCCTATATTTATCTCCACAATTACATATATTCATCTTTAATACTAGATAAAAAGACAGAACTAAACAAGAGGGGAAGTAATATAATAATTTGATATAAAAAATCACGTCTTCATTTAATAGCTTTAGTTTTTAGAATAATCGACAATAATCCTATAAATCTAGCAAAAGCAATTATTTGATGGACGTCAATGTCAACTGATTGGGAGTGCGTGAAAATTGGTAGCTATTGCGCCATGCGGTAGATGCAACTTTGCTTTGTAGACTAGAACCAACCTTGGAAAAAGCAATCATGAAAGTCGAAATCAAGCTACAACACACCACATCTCGAGCATATCAACATATCGCCACCCCTTAATCCAAGGCTCCCTCCGCACCAATATTATCATACCTCAAACTTCATATTCTACCTCAATCATCCTCACCTAGCTAGATAAGGTAATACTCACCATACGCTACTCCATAAAGAAGTCGCATCGGGGATTCTTTCTTTGACATATCCACCCAACCTTAATACATATTGAAAGTGGACCACTTATCAATCATCAGCTCCATTGCCACTTGTTTGGCTGTCGCAACTGAATGCCATTAACTTGACACGAGAGGAACTTGAACACCTAAATTTTTACCAACATTTGATCAATTTTTATCTTATGCATGTAAATTTTTTTTGAAAGCCTGGTTAAATGGTGCAAACGGATTATACCCGTTAAGAGCCTTTCAACAACACCTAATTAGTCTCACTATGACACTCAAATGTGAGATATTCATCCTAGTTCATGGCTACCCAATAGTTACCAGCTTAAGGTAATATCTAGTGTTTTGCCAAACAATTAAAAGGATGTAAAAAATTCTCAATGTTTCTTATATTATTCTATTTCAGTCAATCTTATCGTTATCGCGGTCCAACGGGCTACTCACGGCCTAATATTTTAATTGTGGTGACAATATTTTATCTATTCCAAACGCATAAGGGTACATAACATAGTAGGAACAAGTGAGAATCATAAGCAAGGCTTGTGCTATTTTCACCCCTAATTAGGTCCTAACACCCCATTTTACATTAAATGACTACATTGTCCCTTGCAAATCACACTATTATTTAAGATTATTTCTTACCATTTTTTCTTCTTTTTCATTTGTTTCAATTTTACTAGATTTTTTTTTGGCCAGATCAATTTTGCTAGGTTATTAAGGTTACATGTGGGGTGTACTTGATTTGAGCTATTGCTTGCCTCCTTTTTTTCTTTTTTCGTTTGCCTTTTCTTTCTTCATTTGGAACAAAAAAAGGTGTATGTCTTTTCCAAAAATAGTTTATTTGGAATTGATCATTGTATTTTTCACAAAAAAAACTAACTATTCTATTAATGAGTTGTATATTTCTTTATTTTTTTGTACTAGGAAACCATTATTGAAAAAATAACTAAGCACAAATAAGACTATAATCTAATAGTAGGTTGTGTACAATGCGTACATTGACTATAATATTTCATTTTTGAGTATATTCTCGTAAATTTGATCCAAAAATCAAAGTTGAAAAATTCGCAGTTATGAGAATAATCTAAGGAAATCAAGTAGACAATTTGAAAATAAAACTAACATTCATTACTTTAGTATATGATTAGTGCTTGATTGGATTATAAGGCAAATATGAAGGAAATGACTTTTTTTTATAACCGAAATGTTCGCGCGACCGAGAGCTTGCGCTCATACCAACGGTGAAGCATGAGTAATCCTCGGGAGGCTAGCGCAGCAACCCATCGCTACGACCCTCCACTTAAATCACCAATGTCTAGCAGGAGTTTGAACCCAGATCTAGCGCTCATGAACACACAATCCTAAGGCCACCTACCAACTGGGCACCGATAGGTGGGTAGGAAATGTTAAATAATTTATTTTTCACAAAATAAACACACCTTAAGATCTTAAGAATGATGATGTGCCGATCATCAGCATCCCCCAGGCCCCTTTTAATTTTGGACAAATCCTAGGAGCCCACCACGGGCATCGAAATATGAAGCCATCAATGGACATCACTTTACAACTTACAGACAGTGTTCATATGCCCGGTGAACCAAGCTCCAATGGTTGAAACATAACTTGAAGTCCATGTTTCGGCGAATCGTGAGGACTTGGACCGGACAGTGGACGTACGCAGGGGACAATTTTGAAAGTGTAGCGCTGCAGAATCATCGAGAGAGCGATCTTCACCTCGTGCATCGCGAAGCTCATGCCCGCGCAAATTCGGGGCCCGAAGCTGAAGGGAATGAACACAACTGGGTTGTTGCCGGTGGCCTTGGCGACGCCGTCCACGAACCGCTCCGGCTTGAAGAGATGCGCGTCATCTCCCCAGATTCTGGGGTCATGGTGAAGCTTGAGATTTCCTACAATGATCTGGGTATTGGCGGGAAGAACGAGTTTTCCCAACCTGAGTTGCTGATCGACTCGCCTTGTCAACCCAACGACAGGAGGGTATAATCGCAGAGTTTCATTTATGATCATGCTAATCTGCATACACAGAAAATATGACAGTTAGGCATCATGTTCCCAATTTCAGCCCTATCTAATGGAAGAAATTCTAGAAAAGGCCATCCAACTTCTGTTGTTTTTGCGAGATTGAACTTGTTCTGGTCTACCTAGTTAGCCCAGGCCATAGATTCATACACATACCGTCCTTAACTTCCCAATACCATCAGAGTCGGGATCATCGTTCCCAAACACGTGGACAACCTCCTTTCTCGCTTCCTCTTGCCAATCCGGGTGAGTCGCAAGGAGGAAAACGACCCATGTCAACAATGCAGTGGTGGATTCTTGGCCGGCGATGTAGAACGTCTTGCATTCGTCCACCAGATCATCCATTGTGATTTTCTTGCTCTCGTCCGTGTTATGAGAAGCCTTCACAAGCTGTCCAAGGAAATCATTCCCGAAGTCAGCTGCCTCGCCGGCCTTCACCTTCTCTTCCCTTTGCTCGATTAACCCCAGTATAGCGTCGTATATGCCTTTCTCGAGCTTCTCCGCTTCGATTTCATCCGCCGTCTTCCACAACTTACTGAGAGGTATTCCAAGGGGATTCCCATAGTTTGTTAGGCTCATCTCAACTAGACAGAGGTAATCCTAAGACTTGGCCAAGGACAGTTTGTTCTTAGGAAAAGAAGGAATACCTTAATCCCGGGAACCTTAGATGAGGAATGTTTATGAATAACAACACGCCCAATCTTGTCAACATCTGGAAAATACTCCTGCCTTCGACGTAGCTGCTTCCAAATGCCGTTCTTGAAATCACTTCGCATGTGACTAACTTAAAATCTTCAAACACGTCAATCTCTTTCCCTTCTTGATGCCTCCACCTTTCTAGCATCCCGTTAATGATGTCCACCATCGCCGGAACCATGTTCTGCATTTCAATTTCGATCCCCAGAAAATCAGTAGAATCTAAATTTGTTATTACAATCTCATTTTAGAGAACCGTTGTTCTCTCTCGTCGCCTTCTTAACAGCTCCATTAGTTCGATCTCGAAACGTGCATTCAGCTCTTATTAATTGCATGAAGTTTTATTGTGGATTGAGATTGATGAAGTAATGAACTTGGTGCGCTCTACTGTCAAGCTGAATTACCTTCAAGCTCTCCCCATGGAAAGTGTAATTGGCGAGTTTACGCTGGTTTGCCCATTTTTCTTCATTATTGGTGGTCGCGAGCCCATCCCCTAAAAGCTTCTTGATGAAGTCCTTAGCTGGTGTTTTGGGATATGTCTTGTCTCTATTGACTAGACCTCTTTGATCATTCCGGTTCTGTGATGACCAGCTGAGCTTGAGTCCCATGCCAACACAAGTAATTTCGCCCTACAAAAGTCGCGAAAAATCCCAATCGACAACTAAGGTCGGGTGATCCCGTGGTAAGTAGAGCACAAAATCAAGACTTAGACTTAACGCTTAATTATCTTACCGTATTTGTTGGTCCACGTGTGATTTCCGGCTGAATCTTGGGGAATATGTCATTAGAGAGATTGTTCATGGGTATGTTCCCTGACCTGCATGGCCATCCTAAAAGATTCCTTGGTGCTTCCATGGACGAACTTGTAAGGAGGGCCTCTGATTCCCTGCTCCATTCATCATCCTCTGTATCCTGAGCGGGTTCCACCATAGCTTTGCCAGAGTTTGGCCAGGTACAAGAAGAGGAACAGGAACAAGGAGCTCAAGATGATGAGCACTTGCATGGTTTCCTTTCCAAGGTTGTGGGGGAAATAGAAGGAAGTTGGGGAAACTAGAATTCAATCCCTGTTGTGAGTGACGGTGGACGAAAGCTTTTAGTGGCATTGGTCCGGAGGAACCTATGTCGCCTTTGGCATTGATTCTTGGGATGAGTGATCCTATAAAAAGTCGTCGGTCTACCATCGTCTCTTGTCGGAGCCGGAGGGCAGGCGGGGATACCAACATCTAACACAGGAAACGTCGCAATTGCCGCTCTAGATTTCTCCAGAAACCATCCCTCACACAATTGGCGCGACTTCCTTTGAAATGTGCGAAAAGTATCGGGAAAATTACTTTGAAAAAAAAATTAAAGCTTATCGTAATTGTACAAATTTAGTCTTAAATTTTTTTTGGTCATTTAATCCTAAAAATTTATATTTGTACCTAGTCAAATTTTTGTGTCTTCATCACATCTGGGTTAATTTTAGTACGGAAATCGCTGACGTGATGCTCAATTTTTTCATAAATTTTTTTGAATTTTGTATTTTTATCGCTTTTTTTCTTTCCTTTTTGTTTTTTCTATTTTCATATCTTCTTCTTCTTTTTCTCCTAAGCCTCAGGTAAAGCTCGTCCGCCACTAATGAGAATCGACCACTCATCGTCACATACCAAGGTGCATGAAGCCTTTGGCCATGGCGGGATGGGTACCTTCCCCTCCCCCTCCCCCACTTGTACCAAGGTGACGTTAAATTAATTATGTTGGCTCTTCAATTTGTATAAGTTAAATTCGACGTCTAGTCTATCCATTTAAAAAGGATCGGTTAATTTGCTTAATTACTTAGCCCACGCGAACATATTTGGATAAAATTCATTTTCTTTCCCTAGAAACACCTATATTACAAGTGAAGTATGATTATTTATTAAATAATGGTAAGCTCTTACGTCAATGCAGTGGATGCAACTTTGCTTCATAGACGAGCCATTAGCACAGAAAAGCAATTCGCAAAAGTCGAAATGAAAGGACAGATTATTCAAAGGATTTGGCAAAAACCGAAAATCATAGGACCATCGACCGGTCGAAGCTGTCCACAAGTTTCCTCGTCCTCGTATCCAGACATTTTCCCATGTTGTATGGGGCCGACAAACAAATTTGGTAGGAGGGGGAAGGAGG
>JAGVVM010013898.1:0-15481 GCA_019149425.1 Psidium friedrichsthalianum
TTATTATCAAAAAGGAATTTACGTCGAAGTTGCTTTCCAATATGTATTTAAAATATACTTTACTAAACACTGCTCGTATTTTGAATATCCTCTTTATCCCAAAAACATTTATAGTTTTTTCAAATATGTTTTTTCAAAGCTGACGAAGCAAGTTCATGTCGTATTTCGATAATGGTAGGAAGATAATATATCTAGAAAGAGATCGATCCGGGTACACCGCAGCCCGGGTTTGACTTGCTGGCGAGCGGCCGTCCACTATGCAGACACGAGATAATATACAATATTCTCAATATCCACAAAAAATTGGATAAGTTCCAATCGGATTATGTCGAAAAGACGTGCACAAAAACTCGTTTGGACTGCGCATGTGCATCACTTCAGTCCGCACCAAAAGAAATAATCAAGCGATGCGGTGTGGACTCGTGCATAAATCGCTTCACTTTAGTTTCCCCCAATTGGTTTTTGGTCTTGGCCACTCAGTACATGCTGGGGAAAATCGTTCTTTCAGTCATAATTTTATCGTACCGATGCTAATTTATTCTTAAATTTTTTGATTTTACTAATTTAATCCCAAATATTTGTGCGAAATTTCAATATAGCCCTTTTGCTCAATTTTCGACGGAATTTGATGGCGTCGGCAGTGTTCCAAATAGGATGGTTCCATTTTGAGTAAAAATTTAAAACTAAATTGGTAAAATTATAAATCGTAACATCGGTACAATAAATTTCAAACGGATGGGACAATTTTTCGTATAGTCATAGTTAAAACGCAAAAGCTCACGTCCAGATTCATTTTACCTCCTCATATCAATTCACTGACATAATTTTTTCGGGGTGGATGAAAATATGACGAAGCGACTCGGGGCTTCTTATAACTCTAAGCTTCATTCGTGCTTCCTTTGTTCTGCGAAGAATGGGCGATTTGAAAAATAGTTTTCAAAAGGCGATTGTGCTTGTATTGCTTATAAAAATGAAAGAACATAAATATTTCCAAGAGATATAAATGATTATTTAAAAAATATATATATTTTTGTAACTCAGTTTTCGCGAAATAAAACAAGCCTCAACGTCAACGCGTTTTTCCCATAGCTATCTTAGGCCCCATAGCTATCTTCGGAATTATTGCATTTGAATTCCACTACATTAGAGATAGGATCCAACTTGAATTTTCAAAGGCTCCCCACAAACTAAACGACATTGAATGCGACGAGTCATGCTTGGGTTTAGTCTTAGGCCTCGAAGACAATAATTGGGGGGGCCAGTTTGTTAGCAAAAGGAAGGAGATTTAGATCTGATTTACAAAATTGATTTACCAAGTGATTTGTCAAACTGCAAACAACCCTTTTGAATAAGTGGCCCATATTCGAGAACCGATAGCAAATCCGACACTCTATTTACTAGAGGTGATCGATTTCCGGTTCGGTCTGGTTTCCCTCAAGAACCGAATCGGTGATCCCAGTTCCCAATTTATCGGAATCGGGAACCGGACCGACCATCTCAGGAACCAGACCGGACCGGACTGGACCGACAAATGGACCGGACGGAAAAAAAAATGTAACTCAAATTATTTTCTAATTGTTGAAATCAATAACGTTATAGAACTTCAACGTCTATATAAAATGACTTCCTAGTAGCAAAAAATAAGAGGCTAAAGGAGCCAAAAGAGATTAACGGGCCAAATTAGGAAAAAAATTAAAAAAAGGACCGGTCCGATCCTAGGAACCGGGAACCGGGAACCGGAAATCGGACTGCCCGGTCACCGGTCCCAATTTTAAGAACCGAGAACCGGACTAGATCTCTATAGAATGGGGAACCGGACCACCGGTCCCGGTCCGGTCCGGGTGGTCCAAGTTGCTCACCCCTGCTATTTACTAAACCAAGCTTATAAATCACACTAAGTAGGACTCGTATTTTTTTCTATCAAATATGAATCGAGGTAAGCGCGAGCTTTTTCTATGGGTGATAAATGGAGAGAGAAAAGAAAGAGCGATGCACACAACCTAAGTATCTAATGTCGGAGCTGGATTGACAATTTCAAATCGAGCCGAATTCGGAAACTTGAATAGTTAAGAAACATATTGGTAGAGGACACTGGCAATTTGCAAATGTAGAAACGAGGTCTAAATTTTGTTAAAGACAAGTTATCAATATAAGCGTGTGCAATCGTAAGTAACATATGAAGATCGAAGTTTATCGTAGTAAGTAAATTAATGATTCAATTAAGGAAAATGAAGTGGAAGAAATATTTAATTTTTTTAAAGGACAAAATAACATTTCATTCATTTTCGCAAAAATCATGAAATAAAAAAAAAATCAGACAATTTTCATACAGTTTTAAAACAGAACAGGCTCCATATAACAAGTTAAACCATCAAAATAAGGATAAACGGCACACGCTCAAATAATAAATCTTTGACTTTTTTTAAATTAAAATCGACGACAGATCACAGAATCAATCTTCAATAACGAACACATCGAGAACTCCATCTCTTGTTATAGATTTTCTCTTTGGGCGATGTACTTGTAGGTTTGGCATCCCCGATATTATCACTGTTTAGTGTAAAAAAAATTGAACGAGTGTAGATTTGACCGTAAGAGCAAAACCCCCGCGAAACTCCAACGATCTCGGAAGAAATTTTTGTTAGATCACCTAAAACCGCGGAGAGTCCCGGTCACAAAAGCCAAATAAAGAATCCATCACGGGACATGCACGTGCCCCTCCAGAAATCTCCGATAGAAGCCACGTGTCGGCCATCGGTTCCAAAGTCAGCGTCACCGCGGGCCGCACGCGTCACCATCACACTTGCTACTGACTCCACGGACGGCTCCACCACCCCGATCCAGATCCGACGGTCCAGATTGCTTCGCCACCTCGGCGACTGGTTCGCCGTTTAACCACCTCCACTGTCTCCTTAAATATCCACTTCCCTAAGAGGGGAAGTGGATCAGCGAAGTGAGCGAAGCCTCAGATCCCGATTCGGCAGTAAGCGCCGCGCCCCGCCTTAACGCGCGCAACCCCGTCCACCCGGCCGCCATGGGCCTGCTCGACCACCTCTGGGACGACACCGTCGCCGGCCCGACGCCGGACAGCGGCCTCGGGAAGCTCCGGAAGCACAACACCTTCAGCTTCCGATCGAACTCCGGCAAGGGTAAACGACGAGAAAACGAATAAACTCGTAACTCTATACTCGAGCAGCCGAAACGGTTGAAGGAACGAGGAAATCGTAACCCTAGTTTGAACCACCAACTGTTCGAACTTAACATGAAATGGAGTCGTTGAATCGATTTCACAATCTCAGGAAGAATGATCGCTTGTGCACGCATGGAGCGGTGCTTGCGGTCTAAAACTTCGCTGATAATTCTATGATTCAGTTGATTTTTGCGAAGACTTAGTAGGATGATGATCGAGTTGGTGACAATTTCTTCTTCTTCTTCTTCTTCTTCCGAATCAGAGTCGGAGGCTGCGAACGAGAGATCCTATGGCGATGGTACGTCTCATGAAGCGATGAAGAAGGTGACTCGGAGCATCACGGTAGTGAAGCCGCCTGGGTATCAGTCCGGTTCGCCTCCGGTTTCTCCGGCCGGATCGGCTACTCCTGGTTCTCCTTTTTCAGGTAAAACCTAGTCCTATCTCTCTTTCTAAGCCTTCAAATCTTACTTAGTCCAGCCTTTTCCATTTCGTTTTGGACCTGGATTCGGCTGGCGATTTATGTCGTGCCGACGGACAAAACGTAGATCAATCCATGTAAGTTTCGATCCACTTGCGTGGTCATGCCGGATCCAGATTTCTCTCATGTGAGAGTATTCGGCCTAGATCGGATGCATCGTCCTGTCTGGCCCCATCGGGGTGAAATTTTGGGTTCTCCGGTGATCCTGGAGATGAACGATCGGAAAGCCTCTAGAAATCTCCGGAGCGGGAGACTGCTGGTGTCGAGGGGTCAATTTTGTCTTTTCCATGGACTTTTCCTGCGATAATTTCTAGGGAAGTGGATAATGATTGGGAAGGGTTTTTCCCGGAGGTTGCGTTCTTTTGGGGTCGGCCACAGCTGGTAAAGCGACGTCGTTGTCCTCGTTGACGTACCCCCACCAATAATGCATGGTTTCTTGCTTTCCTTAGAAACAATAATGCTAAAAATGTCAAGATTAGCCTGCCAATTCGAACCGATTTCTATAGTAATATTATGAATCTTGATTTGAACTGATTGTGCGCATCTAAGCACTCACTCAGCTTCATCCGCGTGGGATTATCGATCCAAATTAGTGATCATGTTTATTGGGTTCCGACTATTGTGATAAAAAAAAAGGCGCGGCGTGAGCACAAGACGCGATGAATTAGCACGGTTGAGGAGGTGTGATGGGTTGCGATTTATGGATCATGTCTTTAAGCATTGGCAGCCGTCCAATTCGAATGCATGGCCATCGCGTCTTTAGTCGACGAGATTGTTTCGGAGCTTTGGACCGCCATTCCTCGAGCTTTCGGGATGCATTTTCCGATACCAGCAGTCGAGGCTCCTGTTCAGCTGGAACATTGCTAGCGGGATGTAGTTGCATTTGCTATTTGCTAGGTGCATCTGCTGAGGTTATGCGGTAGCTCGTTTCATCTCTGTTTGCCTCTTAGTTGTGAATGCTGTAGGTCCTTTGGTGGGCGTTGCTTCATGCTGAAACTTGTGTTTCTGCTTGGGTCCGTACGTACGTTGGTCGGGTCGGGGACGGGCGATTCTTGCTCTGTTTCTAGATGAATTTTTTTTTTTTTGGGCAACCAACTTTAGCGTACCTCCTTTATCATTCACATGGCTTTTGTTCTTTTGGCCGGATAATCTTATGGGCGATGATGCTTAGGAAGCGAGAGCCCTTTCGGTTCCGGAGAAGATCTGCGCCGTATGCGCATGAGAAGACAGGCGAAGTTGGACCAAAAGGCGCCCGTCCTGTTTAAGTCCAGCGACATATGATCCTTTGTCCACGGGCGACGCGGCGGAGATCTTATGTTTTCCTAGCTCCTGTAATGTGTTAGAAGATGTCGTTTTTAAGCCGTGGAAGCTCCGGGATCGAGCGTCGAGTAGAGCTCGCCTTCTCGCGAGTTGCCGGTACTAAGACAGTAGAATGTTGGCCGTTAGTGAAGAGTGTGGTTTGTGCTTTGTAGATGTAGTCTTGTGTCGTGCTTTGCTCCTTGTAATCGTTGTCAGCTTTAATAAGGAGCTTCGGTGCTTCCCTTTTCTGCGTTCACTTCCTTAGGTCAAGACTGTGTGGTTTGTTGGAGCGGCACGTGTACACTTTGTTGTCCGAGTCGTCAATCTCGCAATGAGCGCTATGTTTCACTCTTTATTAATGAAATGTTACTTTGATAATTTAATATAAAAAAAAAAACACACTAGCGCATTTCATCATTAACAGAGCACGCAAGAGGTCATGCTCATTTCGTTCCGAGATTGACGACTCATTCACGACTCGGACAACAAAATGTACACGTGTCGCTCCAACGAGCCACACGAGAAGCAAAAATTTGTGGCCTAGGTCGGGCTTAGAAGGTAGCACATGGAGGGTCCATTGGAGCAAACCAGGCTATAATTTTTTTTTTTAAATTACCAAACTAACATTTCATTCATATTCGAAAAAAGAATGGAAAAAAGAGTGAAACATCGCAGTTCAACCGTTGTAATTTCAAAATGAAATAAGTTTCAAATAACGAGATGAATTGTCAAAACAAAAATATTGGCTACACACAAGAAATAAATATATGATTTTTTTCAAATTAAAATCGACGGTCGATCATCAAATTCATCTTCAATAATGAGCGCACACATCAATATGAGCTTTACATTTCGACAGTACCGCTTAGGTTCGACATCTTCAACACCATTATTGTACAGAATAAAAAAAGTTAAAGGAGCATAGATTTTATAATAAGAGTGAAATCTTTACGAAATTTCTCTGATCTCTTTTGAAATTGGATTTGCACGCTAACACAATTTGCGGAAAGCAAAATTCAGAAAATACACACTAAACAAAAATTTCTGAAATGGAAGTGAGAAGCTTTTAGATTTAAGATTGGACTGGAAGAAAAAACAAAAAAAAAAAGGAACAAAAAGAGCTAAATCAATCGACCAAGTGGCAAAAATGTCGTCTCCGGGCCTCCGATGTTTTAAGTCGCCGAGTCAACTTTAGTATCCTCGAGCGTCCGAATCCTTTTACAGGAGAGACTGGCACTCCCGCAACATGTGAATGGTCAAATCGTCTTGGGGATCCAAACACGACATGCGTGGCCTTTTAGGGTCTGTTTGGTAACGTTTCTGTTCTAAAAAAGTGATTCGGATTAAAAAAACACTTTTTTTGATTCTGTTCTTTTAGAGAATCAGAATGCGTTTGGTAACTACATAAAATTTTTGTTTTTCTGTCCAAAAGTAATCCTAAAAAATTGATCCTAAAAAAAGTGTCGTGGAAAGAGGCTGAGAAGTCCATCTTTGAAAAGTGATCCTAAAAAAGTGTTCTTTTTTTGAGAAACAAACTTTTTTTGTTTCTAATTTTTGTTCCAAAAGTGTTCCCTGGAGCAGAATCAGAAAAACAGAATTATTTGCGTTACCAAAACATATTTCTGTTCCCAAAGTGTTCCCGGAACAGAAACAGAGGAACAGAAAACGTTACCAAACAGACCTTTAATTAGTGCAGACACGGTTTACCCACATTCTTTTCACCAAGTGATACGTGACGAATAGTGACGTCACCTTGTCGTATTAATTTTTCAGAACGATAAAAAAAAAAAAAACTGCCTTGGCCTGCGCCGCCTGAATCGGTCAAACTTTGGAATCTGTTAATGTTTGATTTTGATCTGGACGTAGGAATGCCATGGTCGCGGACTGGTCTTCGATTATTTTCGTCGGTCGGGAAATGTAGATTTGCCTCGCGCTGCGGCATTTGGATAATCATTCAGAAGTTCCCGCCAGCTCACCTTCCGTGATCAAATCTCTAAAAAAAAGACGAAGCAGTTTGATCCGTCAAACGACGCTCACGCACGCCCTCCAAAATTTCAAACAAACCAGACACGACCAACCGATTCAGCCGATCAAACCGGCAACTGCTGGATCACCATGAACCGGCTGGTGGCCCGGCACGAACCCAGGCTGTTCGGCCTCGGCCCTCGGAAGAAGGGGAAGCTAAAAAGTTCGAAACTCGGAATAAAGCCAAAACAAAAGGCGAGCGCTCATGCTTGATGGTTTCAAACGTTTCCAACCATAGGTTCTGAAGATCAAACTGTTATTGTCAAATAGGAAGGCCCCGCCAGAGAATCGACCCTTGGACAACCTGCGACATCGGAAGACTAAAGCAGCTATACAGTTCGAAGTACATGTTTGGTCACTGTACAAGGATGAATACGGTAGTAAGGTCCTAGTTCGGGGACCAATACGAAATTGAGCAACTACAGAACACTCGAAAGTACGAGGACGAAAGGCATACTTCTCTTTTTGAAAGAATCGAGATACGCGAAAGAAAACGAGGGCCGATATCCTTTGAAGTTTGAAATATGGTTGAAAACTAGAGAGCTACAGTCAAACTGGTTTAGATACAAAAGCTCTTTTGAAGAGCCAATCTACATACTCTTAAGAAAACGTGAACCCGACATTCCACAGACAAGGGAAAAATTGCCCAACCAACATCGACACAATACCCTCTCAATTAAGGAGAAATCTAAGAAGCGGCTTCTTAGATTTCTCCTTAATTGAGAGGGTATTGTGTCGATGTGGTTGGGCATTTTTCCCTTGTCTGTGGAATGTCGGTTCACGTTTCTTAAGAGTATGTAGATTGGCTCTTCAAAAGAGCTTTTGTATCTAAACCAGTTTGACTGTAGCTCTCTAGTTTCAACCATATTTCAAACTTCAAAGGATATCGGCCTCGTTTTCTTTCGCGTATCTCGATTCTTTCAAGAGAAAGTATGCCTTTCGTCCTCGTACTTTCGAGTGTTCTGTAGTTGCTCAATTTCGTATTGGTCCCCGAACTAGGACCTTACTACCGTATTCATCCTTGTACAGTGACCAAAACATGTACTTCGAACTGTATAGCTGCTTTAGTCTTCCGATGTCGCAGGTTGTCCAAGGGTCGATTCTCTGCGGGGCCTTCCTATTTGACAATAACAGTTTGATCTTCAGGACCTATGGTTGGAAACGTTTGAAACCATCAAGCATGAGCGCTCGCCTTTTGTTTTGGCTTTATTCCGAGTTTCGAACTTTTTTAGCTTCCCCTTCTTCCGAGGGCGAGGCCGAACAGCCTGGGTTCGTGCCGGGCCACCAGCCGGTTCATGGTGATCCAGCAGTTGCCGGTTTGATCGGCTGAATCGGTTGGTCGTGTCTGGTTTGTTTGAAAATTTTGGAGGGCGTGCGTGAGCGTCGTTTGACGGGATCAAACTGCTTCGTCTTTTTTTTAGAGATTTGATCACGGGAAGGTGAGCTGGCGGGAACTTCTGAATGATTATCCAAATGCCGCAGCGCGAGGCAAATCTACATTTCCCGACCGACGAAAATAATCGAAGACCAGTCCGCGACCATGGCATTCCTACGTCCAGATCAAAATCAAAACAATTAACAGATTCCAAAGTTTGACCGATTCAGGCGGCGCAGGCCAAGGCAGTTTTTTTTTTTTTATCGTTCTGAAAAAATTAATACGACAAGGTGACGTCACTATTCGTCACGTATCACTTGGTGAAAAGGAATGGTGGGTAAACCGTGTCTGCACTAAATTAAAGGTCTGTTTGGTAACGTTTCTGTTCCTCTGTTTCTGTTCCCGGGAAACACTTTGGGAACAGAAATATGTTTGGTAACGCAAATAATTCTGTTTCTGATTCTGCTCCAGGGAACACTTTTGGAACAAAAATTAGAAACAAAAAAAAAGTTGTTTCTCAAAAAAAAGAACACTTTTTAGGATCACTTTTCAAAGATGGACTTCTCAGCCTCTTTCACGACACTTTTTTAGGATCAATTTTTAGGATTACTTTTGGACAGAAAAACAAAAAATTTTATGTAGTTACCAAACGCATTCTGATTCTCTAAAAGAAACAGAATCAAAAAAAGTGTTTTTAATCCGAATCACTTTTTAGAACAGAAACGTTACCAAAACAGACCCTAAAAGGCCACGCATGTCGTGTTTGGATCCCCAAGACGATTTGACCATTCACATGTTGCGGGAGTGCCAGTCTCTCCTGTAAAGGATTCGGACGCTCGAGGATACTAAAGTTGACTCGGCGACTTAAAACATCGGAGGGCCGGAGACGACATTTTTGCCACTTGGTCGATTGATTTAGCTCTTTTTGTTCCTTTTTTTTTTTGTTTTTTCTTCCAGTCCAATCTTAAAATCTAAAAGCTTCTCACTTCCATTTCAGAAATTTTTGTTTAGTGTGTATTTTCTGAATTTTGCTTTCCGCAAATTGTGTTAGCGTGCAAATCCAATTTCAAAAGAGATCAGAGAAATTTCGTAAAGATTTCACTCTTATTATAAAATCTATGCTCCTTTAACTTTTTTTATATTCTGTACAATAATGGTGTTGAAGATGTCGAACCTAAGCGGGTACTGTCGAAATGTAAAGCTCATATTGATGTGTGCGCTCATTATTGAAGATGAATTTGATGATCGACCGTCGATTTTAATTTGAAAAAAAAATCATATATTTATTTCTTGTGTGTAGCCAATATTTTTGTTTTGACAATTCATCTCGTTATTTGAAACTTATTTCATTTTGAAATTACAACGGTTGAACTGCGATGTTTCACTCTTTTTTCCATTCTTTTTTCGAATATGAATGAAATGTTAGTTTGGTAATTACAAAAAAAAAAAATTATAGCCTGGTTTGCTCCAATGGACCCTCCATGTGCTACCTTCTAAGCCCGACCTAGGCCACAAATTTTTGCTTCTCGTGTGACTCGTTGGAGCGACACGTGTACACTTTGTTGTCCGAGTCGTGAATGAGTCGTCAATCTCGGAACGAAATGAGCATGACCTCTTGCGTGCTCTGTTAATGATGAAATGCGCTAGTGTGTTTTTTTTATTTATATTAAATTATCAAAGTAACATTTCATTAATAAAGAGTGAAACATAGCGCTCATTGCGAGATTGACGACTCGGACAACAAAGTGTACACGTGCCGCTCCAACAAACCACACAGTCTTGACCTAAGGAAGTGAACGCAGAAAAGGGGAAGCACAGAAGCTCCTTATTAAAGCTGATAACGATTACAAGGAGCAAGCAAGACACAAGACTACATCTACAAAGCACAAACCACACTCTTCACTAACGGCGTCCAACATTCTACTGTCTTAGTACCGGCAACTCGCGAGAAGGCGAGCTCTACTCGACGCTCGATCCCGGAGGTTCCACGGCTTAAAAACGACATCTTCTAACACATTACAGGAGCTAGGAAAACATAAGATCTCCGCCGCGTCGCCCGTGGACAAAGGATCATATGTCGCTGGACTTAAACAGGACGGGCGCCTTTTGGTCCAACTTCGCCTGTCTTCTCATGCGCATACGGCGCAGATCTTCTCCGGAACCGAAAGGGCTCTCGCTTCCTAAGCATCATCGCCCATAAGATTATCCGGCCAAAAGAACAAAAGCCATGCGAATGATAAAGGAGGTACGCTAAAGATGGTTGCCCAAAAAAAAAAAATCATCTAGAAACAGAGCAAGAATCGCCCGTCCCCGACCCGACCAACGTACGTACGGACCCAAGCAGAAACACAAGTTTCAGCATGAAGCGACGCCCACCAAAGGACCTACAGCATTCACAACTAAGAGGCAAATAGAGATGAAACGAGCTACCGCGTAACCTCAGCAGATGCACCTAGCAAATAGCAAATGCAACTACATCCCGTTAGCAATGTTCCAGCTGAACAGGAGCCTCGACTGCTGGTATCGGAAAATGCATCCCGAAAGCTCGAGGAATGGCGGTCCAAAGCTCCGAAACAATCTCGTCGACTAAAGACGCGATGGCCATGCATTCGAATCGGACGGCTGCCAATGCTTAAAGACATGATCCATAAATTGCAACCCATCACACCTCCTCAACCGTGCTAATTCATCGCGTCTTGTGCTCACGCCGCGCCTTTTTTCGATCACAATAGTCGGAACCCAATAAACAAGCTCACTAATTTGGATCGATAATCCGATGCGGATGAAGCTGAGTGAGTGCTTAGATGCGCACAATCAGTTCAAATCAAGATTCATAATATTACTATAGAAATCAGTTCGAATTGGCAGGCTAATCTTGACATTTTTAGCATTATTGTTTCTAAGGAAAGCAAGAAACCATGCATTATTGGTGGGGGTACGTCAACGAGGACAACGACGTCGCTTTACCAGCTGTGGCCGACCCCAAAAGAACGCAACCTCCGGGAAAAACCCTTCCCAATCATTATCCACTTCCCTAGAAATTATCGCAGGAAAAGTCCATGGAAAAAGACAAAATTGACCCCTCGACACCAGCAGTCTCCCGCTCCGGAGATTTCTAGAGGCTTTCCGATCGTTCATCTCCAGGATCACCGGAGAACCCAAAATTTCACCCCGATGGGGCCAGACAGGACGATGCATCCGATCTAGGCCGAATACTCTCACATGAGAGAAATCTGGATCCGACATGACCACGCAAGTGGATCGAAACTTACATGGATTGATCTACGTTTGTCCGTCGGCACGACATAAATCGCCAGCCGAATCCAGGTCCAAAACGAAATGGAAAAGGCTGGACTAAGTAAGATTTGAAGGCTTAGAAAGAGAGATAGGACTTGGTTTTACCTGAAAAAGGAGAACCAGGAGTAGCCGATCCGGCCGGAGAAACCGGAGGCGAACCGGACTGATACCCAGGCGGCTTCACTACCGTGATGCTCCGAGTCACCTTCTTCATCGCTTCATGAGACGTACCATCGCCATAGGATCTCTCGTTCGCAGCCTCCGACTCTGATTCGGAAGAAGAAGAAGAAGAAGAAGAAATTGTCACCAACTCGATCATCATCCTACTAAGTCTTCACAAAAATCAACTGAATCATAGAATTATCAGCGAAGTTTTAGACCGCAAGCACCGCTCCATGCGTGCACAAGCGATCATTCTTCTATGAGATTGTGAAATCGATTCAACGACTCCATTTCATGTTAAGTTCGAACAGTCGGTGGTTCAAACTAGGGTTACGATTTCCTGGTTCCTTCAACCGTTTCGGCTGCTCGAGTATAGAGTTACGAGTTTATTCGTTTCTCGTCGTTTACCCTTGCCGGAGTTCGATCGGAAGCTGAAGGTGTTGTGCTTCCGGAGCTTCCCGAGGCCGCTGTCCGGCGTCGGGCCGGCGACGGTGTCGTCCCAGAGGTGGTCGAGCAGGCCCATGGCGGCCGGGTGGACGGGGGTTGCGCGCGTTAAGGCGGGGCGCGGCGCTTACTGCCGAAACGGGATCTGAGGCTTCGCTCACTTCGCTGATCCACTTCCCCTCTGAGGGGAGGTGGATATTTAAGGAGACAGTGGAGGTGGTTAAACGGCGAAGCAGTCGCCGAGGTGGCGAAGCAATCTGGACCGTCGGATCTGGATCGGGGTGGTGGAGCCGTCCGTGGAGTCAGTAGCAAGTGTGATGGTGACGCGTGCGGCCCGCGGTGACGCTGACTTTGGAACCGATGGCCGACACGTGGCTTCTACGGAGATTTCTGGAGGGGCACGTGCATGTCCCGTGATGGATTCTTTATTTGGCTTTTGTGACCGGGACTCTCCGCGGTTTTAGGTCATCTAACAAAAATTTCTTCCGAGATCATTGGAGTTTCGCGGGGGTTTTGCTCTTACGGTCAAATCTATACTCGTTCAATTTTTTTTACACTGAACAGTGATGATATCGGGGATGCCAAACCTACAAGCACATCGCCCAAAGAGAAAATCTATAACAAGAGATGGAGTTCTCGATGTGTTCGTTATTGAAGATTGATTCTGTGATCTGTCGTCGATTTTAATTTAAAAAAAAGTCAAAGATTTATTATTTGAGCGTGTGCCGTTTATCCTTATTTTGATGGTTTAACTTGTTATATGGAGCCTGTTCTGTTTTAAAACTGTATGAAAATTGTCTGATTTTTTTTATTTCATGTTTTTTGCGAAAATGAATGAAATGTTATTTTTTCCTTTAAAAAAAATTAAATATTTCTTCCACTTCATTTTCCTTAATTGAATCATTAATTTACTTACTACGATAAACTTCAATCTTCATATGTTACTTACGATTGCACACGCTTATATTGATAACTTGTCTTTAACAAAATTTAGACCTCGTTTCTACATTTACAAATTGCCAGTGTCCTCTACCAATATGTTTCTTAACTATTCAAGTTTCCGAATTCGGCTCGATTTGAAATTGTCAATCCAGCTCCGACATTAGATACTTAGGTTGTGTGCATCGCTCTTTCTTTTCTCTCTCCACTTATCACCCATGGAAAAAGCTCGCGCTTACCTCGATTTATATTTGATAGAAAAAAATACGAGTCCTACTTAGTGTGATTTATAAGCTTGGTTTAGTAAATAGCAGGGGTGAGCAACTTGGACCACCCGGACCGGACCGGGACCGGTGGTCCGGTTCCCCGTTCTATAGAGATCTAGTCCGGTTCTCGGTTCTTAAAATTGGGACCGGTGACCGGGCAGTCCGATTTCCGGTTCCCGGTTCCTAGGATCGGACCGGTCCTTTTTTTCATTTTTTTCCTAATTTGGCCCGTTAATCTCTTTTGGCTCATTTAGCCTCTTATTTTTTGCTATTAGGAAGTCATTTTATATAGACGTTGAAGTTCTATAACGTTATTGATTTCAACAATTAGAAAATAATTTGAGTTACATTTTTTTTTCCGGTCTGGTCCATTTGTCGGTCCAGTCCGGTCAGGTCTGGTTCCTGAGATGGTCGGTCTAGTTCCCGATTCCGATAAATTGGGAACCGGGATCACCGATCCGGTTCTTGAGGGAAACCGGACCGGACCGGAAACCGATCACCTCTAGTAAATAGAGTGTCGGATTTGCTATCGGTTCTCGAATATGGGCCACTTATTCAAAAGGGTTGTTTACAGTTTGACAAATCACTTGGTAAATCAATTTTGTAAATCAGATCTAAATCTCCTTCCTTTTGTTAACAAACTGGCCCCCCCAATTATTGTCTTCGAGGCCTAAGACTAAACCCAAGCATGACTCGTCGCATTCAATGTCGTTTAGTTTGTGGGGAGCCTTTGAAAATTCAAGTTGGATCCTATCTCTAATGTAGTGGAATTCAAATGCAATAATTCCGAAGATAGCTATGGGGCCTAAGATAGCTATGGGAAAAACGCGTTGACGTTGAGGCTTGTTTATTTCACGAAAACTGAATTACAAAATAATATTTATTTTTTAAATAATCATTTATATCTCTTGAAAATATTTATGTTCTTTCATTTTTATAAGCAATACAAGCACAATCGCCTTTTGAAAACTATTTTTCAAATCGCCCATTCTTCGCATAACAAAGGAAGCACGAATGAAGCTTAGAGTTATAAGAAGCCCCGAGTCGCTTCGTCATATTTTCATCCACCCCGAAAAAATTATGTCAGTGAATTGATATGAGGAGGTAAAATGAATCTGGACGTGAGCTTTTGTGTTTTAACTATGACTATACGAAAAATCGGCCCATCCGTTTGAAATTTATTGTACCGATGTTAATTTAGCTATATGATTTATAATTTTACCAATTTAGTTCTAAATTTTTACTCAAAATGGCAACCATCTTATTTGGAGCACTGCCGATGCCATCAAATTCCGTCAAAAATTGAGCAAAAGGGCTATATTGAAATTTCGCACAAATATTTAGGATTAAATTGGCAAAATCAAAAAATTTAAGAATAAATTAGCATCGGTACGATAAAATTATGACTGATCGAACGATTTCCCCTGCACGTACCGAGTGGCCAAGACCAAAAACCAATCGGGGGAAACTAAAGTAAAGCGATTTATGCACGAGTCCACACCGCATCGCTTGATTATTTCTTTTGGTCCGGACTGAAGCGATGTACATGCGCAGCCTAAACGAGTATTTTGTGCACGTCTTTTCGACATAATCCGATTGGAACTTATCCAATTTTTGTGGATATTGAGAATATTGTATATTATCTCGTGTCTATATAGTGGACGGCCGCTCGCCATCAAGTCAAACCCGGGCTGCGGTGTACCCGGATCGATCTCTTTTTAGATATAATATCTTCCTACCATTATCGAAATACGACATGAACTTGCTTCGTCAGCTTTGGAAAAACATACTTGAAAAAACTATAAATATTTTTGGGATAAAGAGGATATTCAAAATACGAGCAGTGTTTAGTAAAGTGTATTTTAAATACATATTGGAAAGCAACTTCGACGTAAATTCCTTTTCGATAAATACTACACTTTATAATGAGCTTTAATTTAAAAAAAAAAGGTTTTAAACTATTTGCGCCAACAGCCAGATCTAGCCTCCGGCCAACTGTTAGTGGG
>JAGVVM010013901.1:0-11839 GCA_019149425.1 Psidium friedrichsthalianum
TTCTTCCGCTCTATCGCTCTTTCGCTCTCCCATCCCCTTCGCTCCTCGGGCAATATCCCGCGCCCTTCGTCAACCTACTATACAACACGTTTCCCAACTCGCATCGCTCCCAACCAGGGGAAAACACCCTAGGTAGGGGACTCGCACAAGCACGCCACTGGCGAGATAAGCTTCTACAAGGTAAAAAGATCCTCGGCGAGTCTCCCCTTCGTCTGAACACCGGGAGACCCCCGTCAGATCCCCCCACCAACGGCACTCGTCCGCCCAAACTATACATCTATCTCTTTTTTTTTCCCTCGTCCTCCTTCCTCAGTTGCCGTTCACCCTTAAGAGTTTCCATCATGTTGTTTTTGCTTTGACAAAAATCAAGTTTCATTATGGAGCAGGCTTTTGGGTCATCATGTCTGGATTCGTTATCGTCAGTATTGACTTTCTTAAATAGAAAAGCTCTTCTTATAATTTCTCTCAAACCCTGGTACTTTCACATCAATATGCTGTCGATCTTGAATGCCACACTGGACTCCTGCCTAAGATAGATAGTACTCGATGCTATTGTAATGTAGAATTAAACTGTTCTCTTACTTCAAGCCAACTTCTATAGGAATTTTACATATGCAATCGTCTTTTGCCCCCTTCAGTAATGGCGATATAACTCCACTTTAGTCATGGACAAAGTAACACATTTGTAATCTGGATTGCCCACGAAACGCCCCCCCTACAAATGTCATCAGTATCAAATGATGTGGACTTTTGGGAATCATTACTCGCCGACATAACCAGAACCAAATAGCACTAAAACTAGGCTTTCCATTTCATAACCACAAGCAGAATCTAGTGATGAATCTACCTCAAAATCCATTTCACAGTGTTTCCAATGCTCTTATCTGGAGTGAGAGAAACTATTCACAATACCAATTGCATAAAGCAATATCGATCTTGGACAATTTGTGGATACATCAAATTTATCCACGGTGGATGCAGTAAAGAATTTATCATTGCAATCTCTTCTTCTCTTTCTCAATCATAGGACACTCATACTACTTAACGTTGAAATGAGCTTAGCAAGTGAGTACTTACGATTTGACATATGCTCATGCTGAATCTCTTCAAAGCAATTTGTCAATGTTACCTCTCTTGAGATAACCAAAGTTTCAATGGTTTTTCCTATCACGAGTATATTCTCGTGCAAGGATTTGCTTAGTCAGCCCAGAGCTTTCATCGAAATGCTTTACTCCAATTCATTTTTCAAGCTCTTGATTTAGTTAGCATCATACCCATTTATCAAAGTATCATTCACATCAAAGAGGAAGATAATAAAATCATCATCTGAAAATCTGTTCATAAAGACCCACCAAAAAATCAGACTTGGGTCGTAACATATTCCATGAGCTTCTATAAATGAATTAAACTTCACCTATACCATGTCTTGGCACTTGCTCGACCAGTATGACTCTCCTCAACTTGCATACAAATGCTCATTAATTTAACTTTAAAATCCTATGTTTGCTCCATTGTATATTTCTTCTTCTTAAGTCTCTCAGGAAGAAAAGCTGTATTTACATCGAGATTATTCAATTCTAATCCCAAAATCGCGGCAAACCTAAGAACAATTCATAATAGAAGGCATTTTTACAACTAGTAAAAGAAAATCTTTTCAAAAGTCAATCCCTTCTTTGATGAAGGCCTTTCATAACAGCCTAGCAGTTGGTATCATGATTGCTAACTATTTTCTTACACTGTTAACTTGTTACCCACATATTTGTAAGTGTTCTCTTGCCCTTAGTAACGTTTACTAATTCCAAAGATGTGGTTCTCCTGCAAGATTTGAAGCTCATCTTGCATAAACTGTTCCATGTCACTCATTTCTTTGATCACAGTGACATAGCCTTGTTTCAGAAGTTTACTGCTCCCTGCAGCGAGGAGTAACAATACTATATGCAGTTGATTATGTTTGTGAGGGCCTACGTCTCTTTTTGATCTTCTAACTTGATGTGGACCGATTTTTCTTATCAACTAGTCAACTTATTCAGCCCATCTCAACACGAAGAAGTCAATATTCTGTAATGATTCACTCTCTTCATAATTTCCATGCATTCTTCTCGTGTGATTACCACCCAATAAGATAAGAGAAATTTAGGCTGAGATTAGCAACGTGTTGAGCTATATTTTTTTACGCCTTAGCTTTTTTTATCTTCCTTCGCTTGTTGATATCTTCATGGTTTGATGCTTAAGAATATCCACATCTTGGCTTTTTAATTACTTTCTTTGTGGCCTAGATCGCATAACAGTAAAGCCAACGCTTTTCATGTCCACAACTAAGAAGATATACTGTTTTAAGACTTATTATCAAGTTTGGACCTTTCATCTCTTGAAATATGTACAAATGCCTCCAAATCGAACACTTTAGATAATTTAAGAAACATCTTTCTCACTTTTTAAACTCTTGTGGAAATATCTCCTTTAAGAGGGAATGATGGAGAAAGGTTTATCAAGTCCCATTGTGTTTCTCATCGCTTCACCCCAAATGACTTTGTCAATTTCGTATGGAGGAAGGATTAACATATACTGAATCTGGTCATTAATAATCTGTTCATTCTCTCTATTACCCATTTGGTTGTGGTGTCTTGTAGAATAGTCTTCTTAGCTGATCACCATAATCTCGCAATAATACTCAAGTGCGGACTCTATATTCACCACGTGATTAGCTCAAACATATTCAATTTCTTCATAGTTTCTCTTTTCATGTTGACATGAAATTGTTTGAAAGCTATAAGCACCTGATTTTTAGATTTCAAAGTAAAAGCTCGCACTTTTCTAGAGCAACCATTGATAAATGTTTAAAGTATAATGCACTACCAAGTGTTCTAGCATCTATGCAATAAACATCAATGTAAACTAAATCAAGTACATTAGATTTTGTATGTGGAGAGAAAACTATGAAATGAAAAATCGATATTGCTTACCGTTATGTAATGAATATATTTTGTCAGATTTTTTTCTTCAATAGTAGAAGATTCTTTCTAACAAGAGTCTCAAGCCCTCTCTCATTAAAATGACTATGTCTCATATGCCATAGGTCAACTGAGAAGTCCTCAACTGCATTTTCCTCCTCTCGCAGCAACTTTGCTTGCATGGTGTAGAGAGTATATGTCTTTTTATCTTTTGCTATTATCATAAAGCTTTTAGTCAATTTTCTTTTGCCATCATAGAAGGAATTGCAATAACCATCGTCATCTAAGGCACCCGTGGAGATCAAGTAAAGTTGAATATCCGGAACATGTCTCACATTTCTTAGAAACAAATTACATTCCACATCAATTTTCAAATAAACATCTTCCGTGCCGATAACCTTAGAAACACCACTATTTCTCATCCTAACATAACCGAAATCACCGCTGCAATAAGATGTAAAGTAGTAACGCTGTGAGGTGACATAAAAGAAGCTGTGGAATTAACAACCTAGTTAGAGTCTTGGCATGTAAAGTTTATATAATCATTGTTATAAATGAACACGATATCACCATCGGATGCAACTGTCGCTATAGCCTAATTCTCTTTTTTTCTTTTTATCTCTATTTCTATCATGGGATTTATCTCTCTTTGGTTGCCAACACTCTTTGGCATAATATCCCGTCTTGCTAAAGTTGTAACACTTCACACTCCTCATCGGCCTTGAATTTCGACCTTTCTCTTGATTTGCCCCCATCATTACTTTGAAGCTTTCTTGATTAACTTATTGTCCTATTTTCTTTGACAAATGTCTTCGATCTAGAAGCATAATTCAAGCTTTTTCTCCTTATTTTTTCGTTAAACAAGTTTTCTTTAACCATGCTCATAGAAAGCACACCATAAGGAACCGAATTGTTTAACGCCACAACTAAGGTGTCCCAACTATTGGGAAAAACAGCAAGCAACAAATATGATTGCAATTTATTACCTAGGTCAATCTCAATATTTGTCAATTGATTTACAACAGCTTGAAATCCACTCAAGTGTTCTAGCATATTATTCCCGTGTTTGTATCTCAAATTTACATTGTTTAACTAGAAGAGTTTTATTTTGTGGGGTTTTCCTGTAATAGAGATTTTGTACTTTCTTCTATGAAGTATTCGCTTTTGTTTCTTGAGTAATATGATGAAATACACCATCATCAATCCATTCACGAATAAACCCAATCGTCTTCCGATTCATTCACTCCTACTCTTTGTCTTTCTTGTCTCCTTGAGCCTCATTACCCTCGATGAGATTAAACAAACCTTTGCAATATAAAATATTTTCCATCCAAGGCTTCCATATTGAGTAATTCGAGGCATTTAACTTAAACATGGTGCCACTCGATTCCTCCATTTAACGCTAGAATCTTAACATTAACTTTGATACTATTTTGTTAAGGAAAAACGGGTAACACTTTGCCTCAAACTAAACCAATCCAGGATCAAAAACCAACTTCCTCTAGCAATAACCAACAATATATATCCAGCAAAATAATCTCACAAACAAGTAAATATAATAGCGAAATGATAAGAAGATATCACAAGATTTATGTGAAAAACTCAAAATGGGAAAAATCGCGAACGACCCGAAACTTTCACTAATCACCAACAATAATAAGACATACAAATGAGTTCCTCTCTAATCACATATTAGAGGCTCAATATCAACATTATAAGAGCATTTTCTCACCACAAATATGAAACAATATGGAATGAGGCAAGAAAATCCTATCCGCGATTGGAGAATTTGGAGATGAATCTCAATGAAACCGTTCAAGTCGTAGCTCTTGGCCTCACAAACAACGTGTTGAAATTTAAACCAATTCCGTTAACATTTGGCCTTTGAGTCGAGATCGCAAAGCCGTGCCCCTTTTTTCTTCCCTCCCGTTTCTCACGCTTGGCTCTCTTTTTCTCTCCCTTGTTTTTCACTCTTGGCTACAGGGCACCAAGAAGCCCACACTTTCTTTTTGTTCTTTTTGTCTTTTTCTTGCTTTTTGACCTTCTGACTTTTCCTTTCTTTTTGTTTGTTTCTTAGTTTTCTTTATTTGTGAGTTGAGCCCCACAAAAGGCAAGCTCAGGTTAATAAAGCATTCATTGATTAGAAGAACGTGTGGTTAGAAATAACTCATAGTACTGCCAGACTGTCAGGTTAATAACTTCTTTAGATTATCATTCTCATGAAATTATAGAAAAGGTGTAGAGGATTACTACACGTGTACGGGATATGCATATGTTGTTGGCACATAGTTATTGTCCTCGTGGAATTATTATCTGAGCATTTAAATTTGGTATCATCTATCGTCCTTTGCATTATATTATTATCCTCGTGACGTGAATTTAATTTTCAACTTTGTCCGGCGGAAACGTCATTACTTGAAAGGGACGCATCAGTATCTCCTCGTGACTTTCGTTTTAAACATGGGACAACGAGGACAAAGAAGAATGGCTAAGCTCCTATGCCCAATTCTCACGACACATATTAGCACTATTGCGCCGTTAGTTCATAGCATGTTGTCGTTTTCAAGCAAACACAAATGATAAATTTTCAGGGTTGTACACGCTTCTGCTGTGGATCTTCTTTGTCCCGACAGTCGTGTTTTCGATTGATAGTCTATGCCTTAAAGCTTTGTTTATTTCATGAAAAATAAATGACTTGAGCATAAACAAATGACCTTCTATATTGCTTACAAGAATAAATGATATTTATATCTTTTGCAAAAATAAATCATTAAAATAATTTTTCATCATTCACAGAAAACATAAATTGTTGACGATGATGAAAATATTATCTATTGACTAAGTTTATTGAGGAAAATATTTTACAAATCATTCATTCTCCGCGAAACAAACGGAGCCTAAGGACAAGCAGATGCACAAGCAAATTAGAAAACGATTGATCTTCTATCAACCATAGTTACTAATGAACAGAGTTATTAATAACTTAATTATGATTCTCTATTCTCACTACACGATTTGTTATGATTCGAGGAACAAATGACACGTATCTTTGGGATGAATCTATTGAATACTATATCCTAAGCGAATTTATCGATTCAACGTATACTACCAATACAACCTGTTCTACATCAAATTTT
The DNA here is from genome assembly GCA_019149425.1 of Psidium friedrichsthalianum. Taxonomy (NCBI): domain Eukaryota; kingdom Viridiplantae; phylum Streptophyta; class Magnoliopsida; order Myrtales; family Myrtaceae; genus Psidium; species Psidium friedrichsthalianum. Next base: position 6,089 of record JAGVVM010013901.1, read on the forward strand.
GTAGATTCATAATTCTTTGTGTTGCACCTATCCAATGAAGTGGGTTTTATCTCATGTCATGAAGTTTATTATATCTATATAGCTTCACGTCGATGTAAATGAGAAACTGTAATATGGAAATTAAACTTTCTGTCCAGGCTTAGATAATATCACAGTTTTTAAGACAAATTGTATGATAGAATATCTCATGTTATGCTTAACACGTACTCTAAATTAAGTTACCTTTGCACCTTAATCATGAATTTTACTTTTGATGTATGACCTTTTACAAAATTTGCGGATTCCATGCTTTTGAGTATATCCGGTGATGAACATCAAAAACCTATTCCACTATTCAAATATTAAATGGCTATTCGTACGTAGTTCTCATAAATTTTCAAGACTTACATATATTTTTTCAGTTTCCAATGTTCCGAGAGAAAGGAACGAGGAATTAAGACTCTATTTGCAAAAAATGAATTATGAGGAAAATATTTTTCTAAAATTAATCGTATGCATCACTTTAAATAATTAGTCAATAAAGAAATATCTTTATAAACGATAAAAAAAAATTATGTTTAAACGTTTTCATGGACAATAAAAATATATTCCATTGGTTCATCTCGGTAAGCGACACCAATATTTTCAGAAAAATAAGTTTCAAATTATTCATTTTTCATGAAATAAAAAGAGCTTAAGTAAATTCCTTAGCTTTTGGAACAGAAATTTATATATTGGCATGATTATTTATCTCCCGTTGGTACGAGAAACGCTAAATGAAATCCATATATAGCCATTCTTCCTTGCATCCGATGCTCTATACATTCCATGTCATGATGATAATATTTTCAGTGCTCATCCTTTGATACCATTTGTAAATATCTTGTTCAATGTATTATGGGAGAAAAGTAATTTCTCCCAAGTCTCAGGTACAAAATTTTCGTCGTCAATCCTTAGTGGGTAAATTCTTTCTTTCTCTCTCTATCTTTCTATGAAAAATTATCCAAAAAAAAAGTCTCAAACTTACTGCACTTTGGCCAATTCAGCTCTAACCCTAATAATTGTCCTAATCGAGTTCTAAAATTTTCATGTCTTTTGAATTGAGCCCATTCGGCTAATTTTAACTAGAAACCATTGACGTGGACACCACACGTCCCACGTTTAATAGTATGCTAGTATTTTATATTTCTTTTTCTTTTTCTTTTTCTCTACAACTATGGCTAGTGAAAAATATATACAAAGAAAAATATTAAAATATAAGTAAAAATTATCCACATCAGCATCGAACTTCTCGTGTAAGACGGTGGATGTTCACGTTAGCAATTTTCGGCCAAAATTGATCGGATTGACTTAATTGAGAAAACATGAATAGGTTTAGGACTCGACTGGCACAACTAAAAAATTTATGATTGAATTGGTAAATTACAACAGATTTATGACTTTTGGGACACTTTTCCCAACTTTCTCTAGAGTGATTCCATTTGTCAACAGATGTTCACCACTTGACCCTTAGAGAGAGAGAGAGAGAGAGAGAGAGAGAGGGGTCATCGAATTAACCTAAGGAATCCCATCAAAAGATCTCTCTTGACATTGCTACGTAAAAGAGGAACCTTAGAGATTTGATTGAGAATGCCTCATTGGTAACAATCCTTCACTCATCTCATGTGGTCTTGTCAATTCAGGTGGCCAGAATAAGAGACTTCACTTGTCAATCTTCGAAAGACAAGCAATTTCTCACTTATCGATCATTTCCAATCAATTTGAAAAGCGCGAATGTTTTTTTTGGTCGGAAAAGCATGAATTTAAATATGTATGTTTTCCCCCTCATGGAAGAGAAAGCTTCTGTCATGAGAGACTTCTACATCTATAATCTCTTTTGCAATTACCATCAGAATTCACAATAATACATCTATGCTTTTGTTCCTTCTCTATATTCCTATATTCAGTTGACCATGTAAGTGGTAGCTGAGGTGACTCGAGGAACCTCTTCATCAATGCCGCCGACCCCCCGCCGCCCCCCCCCCCAACCCACAAATAAAAAAAAAAATCCCAGCACAAGTTGTCCATTACTTTTTGGGTTCAATAGCCATTGCTATAAGGATTGAAATGTTACAAAAATGTCCATTTGGTCCCAAAAGAGAAATAAACAAAATAAGATAGTAATTGCCAATGAGGACCCTATACCTCTCCTACATTATTGCTACTATCCACCCAAATTGACAGCACATATTCGGCATAAACAATTAGTGTCCTGTATTGTTATTCTTTTATTCCTTTTAGCTTGTGCCACTAGATTTCATGCCAGAAAAAAAAAATTGTTCTTCTTTTTGGTTTTCCATTCTTGTCTAGGGACGTGGGTAACCTCTGCTTGCTATTCAAGCTTTTATTCCCCCTCTTGTACTGCACAACATGGCTTCCACAAGTAACCTTCAATCTAATCTGATATCTTGTGTTCTTGAATCTTGAAAAGGTGTTCTTGCCAAAAACATCTTGAAATATTGTTTTCTGGTCCAGCTGAAGGACTACCTATGGCCACTAATTGACACTTTATGTCTTATCTTGTATTCGGGTAACGCTAGATTTATTTAGGTATACGATAGAGTAGTATACCAAATAATGTAGTGGATTGGATCTGGGCTTTTCCTCAATCGATTAATATTCGGCGCTCAAGAATTTTTAGACACATTACTTTGTATACCACTTTTGTAAACCAATCTCAGTGTACTTCGTATTATTCATGTATATACATACTAAGTCCACATTGCACGATCGAGTTCATACGTTCGGTATATTTTAGTGAACAATTAACAAACTAGGTTAAGAAAAAAAAATTGCAAGAGATAAAATTTGAAAAGAATCGAATTTTTTTTAAAAGATCTAATTTATGTGGAATAGAAATGGTGGAAGCGGCATAACTCACTAGATTCGTAGTAATCCTCAAAGGAAAAATGGTCAACGACCAGCATTAACGTGGCTAATTTTTAATGTTTTCTTTTTTTTAAAGAAAAATTCCTTTTTTCTTTCCTCTTGTTCCTTTTCTCTGGTTTTTTGTTTAGTAGTGGTTGGTGAGGGCCGTGACGCCCTCATCCGGCCTCACCCAAATCTAGGTGAGGCGTCGCAGCACTCGCCTACTACCAATGAGGGCCAAGCAACCCTCGTTCACTGCTAGCGAGGGCTAGACAACCCTTGCTTAGAGGTAGGCGAGGCTAGAGAAACGGGAAAAAAAAAGAAGAAGGAAAAATAGAGAAAAAAAATCAAAAAATGAAAAAAAAAATTAAAATATTATTAAAATTGGTCATGTCAGTGACAGCTGTGCCACGTCAGGGTTTTTTGGTCAAAATTGGCTGGAAGGACTGAATTGGCATAAATACAAAAGGTTTATGACTGAACTTGCAAATTTAAAAGATTACTACTGAATTAGTAAAAGTGCAAAATGTTTAAGATTTTTTGGACAATTTCCCCCATTTTCTCCATTTGTTCATTGCAATGCATCAACAACGTATACGCAGGCTTGAAAAGAAGCTAAACTCCGCAGGAATTAATTAACAACATATTAATTTGCTTATAAGGGTGATAGGCTCATTTTGTTAAATGAGATGCTCATTGGATTCATATTCAAGCCTTAATGGAAGATGGTCAAGCAAGAAGAATTAAGAATTATTCGTTAGGCTCTCCAACTCTCGTGTCCCTTTGTGCAAAATATTAAGATCGTTTCTCCGCTCGAAAAGATCATTTCAGTACTCCTTTTGAGAGTTGGCCGCAACTCGCATTCCTCGCTCGAATTTAGATTTCAAATCAACTGAGTTTCGGTTGACATGACAATATCTCATTGATACCTGAATTGAGGAGTTCCAGTGACGCTCTAGAATGTCGTGCGCGACAGTGTCCAGTTCGATTATTACACACAATTATAATTCCGCGAAGCATATCAAAATATTTTCAATATCCCATACAACAAATTGCACGAGTTTAATTGATATACGTCTGCTCCTTATATTAACATAATTAATTATCAACTTGATAAAATATTCAAACCAACGCAATACATTACAAAGATTTGGGGAGAAGGTTGGGTCAGATAACGCCACTACAGTCATGCAATACAGATTGACAACCTCGCCCATAGACAAGTCATTGCCGTTGAAACCAAAGGGACCATTGAAACCCCTAAGGGGTCCAACAAACTCCCATCGAACCATACAGTGGAACTACATTTAGTATATACTATTGCCAATTTATGTATAAGTACATTTTGGTATCTACAATCAAAGTACGCAGGAACTCCAAATCACAATAGTTGAGGATCAGCCCAGTGAAGGGAATCCTATCAGGCTCAGCCCATTCAGTGGCATCAACGTCAGGCTACCAGGGGCAGCCCATTTCGGGCCAACCTACCCAGTACATGTCAGCCCATTTCAGGCCAGTCCCATGGTACTATGGCCCTACTCAGCCTACTGTTCTTGGTTCGGGTCATCACTGCCATCATCCGAAAGAATACAGGGACATACTCAGCCCGGGGGAGGCCCGCAACCGGATATGGGGCACGCCCAACCCCTAGGCCCACTTATCCTTATGCGGGGCAAATACCCGAACCGGGTATGGGCTTTGGGTCGGATCCCTACCCAAAACCCCCTACCTGGTTACCAAGCCTTGTACCCGTACACACTCGGGGTCGGCGGCAGTCGGCCGAGATCAGAGATTCCGCTGTATACGTCGTCGGCCGACGGACCAGAATTGCGGCTCATCAGCTCCAGTTGGCGGATTAGAACATATTCTGTTTGGGCAAAAGATTCTCCGGCGAGCATTAGTCACAAAAGATAAGGACGCTTTCTCTCGACGGCACGATTCCAGTCCGACTGACGAACGCCAGCGCCATCACTAGCGGCGTTGTAACAGTTATTTCACGGTGGATCAAAATGCCTTACGCCGAAGTGGCCGCCGGATTACCACCAACCGAGGACGCGAAGACCAGTGGTCAAACAACGAGAAATGTACGGGAAGCTCGATCGAGCAAAGCTTTTTTCATTGACACAGGCCCTGTCGGAGCTCAGGCAAGGGAATCAATCGGTGACAAGCACCTTCAACAAATTATCGGCCCTATGGAATGACATTGAAGCAGCCGAAGAAACCTAATCGGGCCAGAGGAAACATCCAACAATACCAGCAATCCGCGATCGAGAGAAGGCCACACGATTTCTATTGGTATTAAACGAGATTACTTACCTTTTCGGACTCAGATCCTCGCGATGGAGCCACCACCGAGCCTCGGACGCATTTTCCAGCTCGCGGTTCAGGAAGAAAGTCAGAGATCGACGATGGCTATGGCAGCGCGACACGGTGAGGGAGTTGCCTTTGCAGCCTTCTCACCTCACGGCGGCTCAACCAATCGTGGCGATGGATTTGGTGGCACCGCCACGTCTGCGGCCTCTCGGGATCAAGGACGAAGAAGGATCGAGAAGATGGGATTCACTCCTGCGGCGGCAAAATAGCAATACCCTCATCGCTTAGGGATGGGTGGACAGGATTCAAAGCTCCAATCCGACGGTGAGGACATGATCAAGAATATGGGCCATGGGCCCAATCCATCGTGGGCTTCTGATGCAGCCACGACAGCAAGTGTCCTTACGCGACCCAATGGCTCAGGGCTGCCACGTCATCAGGAAAAATACCTGGTAATACTTTTAAATCTAAAAATAAATTTGTGATTATTGCAAAAAGCCACATCACACCATAGAGACGTGCTGTAAATTTGCATGGAAGACCCCACTGATT
>JAGVVM010013902.1:0-12795 GCA_019149425.1 Psidium friedrichsthalianum
TTATGCTCTTGATAACAATCGTTTTCAGCCTCAAGCATCTTTGGTGTAAAACACTGCATGTTTTGAGTGATGAGTCGGCCAGGGTCCCATGGTAATGGTCTGTCATTCGCATCGTTGGAGTAACACTAAACAAAGGAGGAAAATATCGTCCGGCCACCATTAGATTTTTGACGGGGGGGGGGGGGGCATCACTTGGATGTTTTAGAGCATCAGCTGATATGTCCCCTGGTGAATGGCTGGACCCTCCCTCCTTTCTTTACACTGACAGAAGAATTTTTTTATTTGTTGTGGGATTCCCATCCACCTCTCTGTCATTTACTTCTCTCTCCTTGACCGAAGAAATCCCTCCTCAACTCAAGTTGTCCTCCACCTCGTGCTCCTTTCCTACTTCTTCTTTGTCAATTTCGGTGGCGAATGATGGTGTCTCGTCGTGATTTTTTAATCATCCGCTCCACTAGCTGATTCACAACAAGCCCCTTCCAGCATATTCAAGAAGTCTGCATGTATTTCCTTATCCAACCGTTTAAGTTCGTTCATGTTTTTTCCTCAATCCGCTTGCATATCGTCAAAACTCCAATTTCGTGAATCCGAATTTTGATTCCCTGCTTTGGCGTTGTCACCGGCACACGACTCACCACAGCCATGGCAACAATCAAAAGCATGAGTTCACCATCTCGAACCACAAAATTTGACACCATCTACCTCACGAATGTTCCGAACCCCACCAACTTCAGCCATTTCAGCATTTGACTCTAACATTAGCGGAAAAGCCAAATGATAAATTACATTTGCAACACGGAAAGTAACTATCAGGCCATTGCAAACCATTGGATCATTAGAGGACAACATCACGACTCAAAAAAATGCAACATAAAAAATTATAGAGCCAGAAATGGGAAAAACAAAAGTTTTCTAAATTCTTTTTCAATTAAACTGAAAATGAGATTAACAAAGTAACTCCGATTTCAAATTAATTTTTGCAGATTTCTTGGTCAAAAGAGATAAAATTAAAAGAAAAATATTGAGAATTTTTCATCTGCTTTTTTTTGGCCTCAAATGCTATTATTGATTAAATTTTTTTCCTAATTTCTGAAACAATATTAAAAAAGAAAAAATATGAAAAGTTATTTTTTGTTCAAAAATGGTAGGCCTAAGCTTGGCAAGGCTTCCAAAGTTGATTTTGTAATTTTCTCATTTTTCTTAATTTTCTGTGAATTTTCAAAAATAAATGCATGAAAATACTTAAAATATGAAAAATCATTTTTTGGTCAAAATTGGTTCCTTAGGCTTGGCCAAGGTCCCCAAAGTTAATTTTGTAATTTTATAAATTTTTATGGATTTTTTATTAATTTTAAAAGAGAAAAGATTATTAAAAATCAGGTGTCAACAGCTGCCCCTCTTTGAAAAGAAGCTCGGTAGATGTTCATTTCAAAGACGAGATGACACCTGAATCCTAATCGGACTCAACCTAGTAAAATACAAAGAGTCGTGATATTTTGATTTTCCAATACCTCTCTATATAAGTTCTGATCCAAGCTAGGCTTGAGGAGGTTCTTACCAAGTGAGGAAGGGATGAGAAAGAAACTTACCCAACATTAACTGCCTATCGTATGGCTGTTGCCTGACATGAATGCTCTCTGAACAGGCACGGAAAGATTCATCTTAATGATAATCCAGGGAGGTTTAAGCTTTTACCCGTATGGTGGGTAACCCATAGCAGAGTTCCTATAAAAGGACTCTAGTAGCGATCTATCCTACTTAAAGGATTCGCCTGAATTTCGACCCGTATGGCGGGTCGTACCATAATAGAATTTCTAGTTAAAGGATTCTACTGAGCAGTTTACCCGATGTCAGGTTCACCGAAGAAAATGCCTGTAAGAAAAGCTTTGTGCCTGTAAGAAGGACTTTGAACATGGTACACCGATATGGGATTTACCGAAGGAGTGCCTGTAAGAAGGACTTTGTGCCTGTGGAAGGACTTTTGAAAACGGCTCACCCAATGTGGGATTTGCCGAAGGAGTGCCTGTAAAAAGGGCTTTTGCCTATAGGAAGGACTTGGTACCTGTAGAAGGACTTTTGAAAACGGGCTGTTCCGTATTGGGTTTTCCAATGGAAGGGCTCCAAAGACGGCATATCCTACTAAAAGGGCTCGTCTATATAGTGCCTGCAACTCAAGACTTAAAAAAGACCGTTCTGTATTGAGGTTTCCAATGGAAGGGCTCCAGAGACAGTATATCCTACAAAAAAGACTCGTCTATGTGGTGCCTGCAACTCAGGACTTGGGAATGGATCATTCTGTGTAGACAGAAGTCACCAGTGATTACCTAAATGTCACCTTTCTCGGGTAGACAGAAGAGTGTTGACTGAAAAATTGATTTTTGGGTGCCAATCTGGGATCCAGAAATCTACAGAAGCTCAAACCCGATTTAACCTACCTTGAAGGGTGCCATTCTGGGATCTGGGGAGACTAGGAATCCTGCAGAAGCTCAACCTGATTTAAATTCTCCTGTTGTTCTGCATGTGCCGCAAGGGATTCACGCATCCTAACAATCGTCAACATTCATCCTCTTGAAAGGTTTAGGTTGAAGATGTATTTATCTGAGGATTTGGAAAAAAACGCCTGGTGGTTTCTCGACAACTAGGCTTGTTTATTCAATAATCATCGAATGAATTTCGAGACCTTGGAAGTACTCGAACATCAAGAATGTGTTACCTGTCAGGCAGTGTCAGAGGTAACATGTTCAAGCATTTTCATCAATGAGTTCAATGATTCATGCAAAACTATTCAGTTAAGTTTGCAATGATTAGAAGCAGTTTGTGTAATAACTCATGATGTAATCAACCAAAATGTGGATTATGCATAACTATTCTGTTTAAGTTTGCATTACCAATTCTGTTCTAGGAGGTTATTACAGCGTGACACCTCGAATGCAATCTGAATGGGGGATTTCAGTCTGAAAGGTTTTCTCTTGCTCTCGAGAAAGGCTGTTTATCCTGGTTGCAAGATTGGAAAGAAATCACTCAATCTTACCATCATTGCATTCAACAAGGGTCTGAGTGATCTCGCAATTGGCACATCACACCGATCTGGAGGTCTTGATTAGGACAACATGTAGGTTAGGTCAAAGGCTTAACAAAGGGGGCTCTTTTGAGCCAAGGCGTTGACAAAAAGGTTTTCATCATTTGCTCTGGATTTACAAGTCAAGAACTCTGCAAAAACGAGAGAGAAATAATCTTGCTCATACATTTTCGATCGATGCTTGAAAATCTTTCAACTCTACGTTAATTTAAACTCCTTAATCAGAAAAGACTTTCGCGGGTTGTAACGTTGGTTGGGAATGGGACCGAGTAAGGCTTATTTTGGCCCAGAAGATATATGAGGTGGGTTTAACATTGACGATCATTGCATCTTGTCACTAGTCTTGACCTTCTAGAATAGTCCTCAAAGGATACCATCGTTGTATGTGGAAGATGTCAATTCCTACTGATACCGTTGTCGCTTTCGACCGGTGTAAACTTCGACTGAGTATATTTCGCAATTTTGACTCCTTCAGAGAGTTTATTTTTTCTCTGGCGACCAGATCCCATTGGGGATTTACAAAAGGAGACTACATTTTCACTGAGTCTCCAAAGGCATTTAAAAATGAACATTGATTTGAATGGGCATTGGCTTTGCTTTTAACTGGCGCTTTGCTTTTTCATGCCCAAGATTTCTTTCTCTTTTTTTTTTAAAAATGAAAAGATCTTCCAAAGATTGTGTCGTTATGCACATACATATCAAGGATCACACTTGAAGAGATGACTCAGGAACTCTATGTAGATCCATTTCTTCTGATTCTCCTGTTTTGAGGTGGTGCCATCTCCATCTTGGAATAAGCAATGATCACTAAAGGGGTTTTTCAAGAAACGAATATACATGCTCAATTGGGCAATGCAAAGGTAAAAGTGTATCGGATAGAGAAACGAATGCTTTTCGTCATCCTAAGGCACTTGAATCACCGCATAAGTTGAAAGCAAAGCAACACTCGAAAATCGATGTTAGTCCAAGTAAGAAAATTTCTAACCATTTACCTCCTGCTATTTGCTGGGACTACCTCCACTTGGCCTCGATGTGGGGTGGTTCTTGATAGGGGTTTCGAAATAAACCGTCGCTCAAATGGGTTTTCTATGGTCACCTGTATGTGTTGGGATAGAGAATAAATCTCCTTCCTTTCGACTATCGTACCTTTTGCGAGAAAATCCATTGCTTGGGGAATGCGGAGCCTATTTAGCGCTCGACTCACTGCGGATTAAAATGTAGGACATGTGTGGAAATGGCTTGCCTTTCATCATCCTTTCATGCCCCATTCCACACATACGGTGCATCGCGCGTAGTTCATACTCCAAGTCAGAATTGGCAATTAAACATGCAAAATAGTCATACATAAATCATGGAATGTGCAAATACAATACGGATGTGGCAATTTTTGGCATCATGCATGTTTGCGAAATGTGCAAGTATAGAAGAACATTCTCAAGAACGGGAGAATTTGAATTGCCCCTGGACAGATGGGCGGATCGAACAAATTAGCGATCTACTCCTTAAGTCGAGGAGTAACTTGTTTCTGACTTTGCCCCTGCACAATGAAACACATGGGTGAAGGAGCATTTGGGTTTGTTTAATGATAACAACCGTCATGGTCATGCGGTTAAATGCCCCTGCAAAAGCAGAAAGATCATCCTTGAAACCAAACGAGCTAAGGAAAACATACTCTCCTTTTCACTTCAGGCTTGCAATCAATTTGCCCCCATTTTTATCAGAATAGATCTCATCAGATGATCATAATTTTACCCCTTGGGGTTGTCTACTTCGACATGTTAAATGTTAGTATAAACATTTCTGTCAAAAGAAAAGGAGACATGTTAGCCGCATTGGAAGGATAAATTGGAACGATACTGGTTTACCCTCATCTTGAATGCCTTGCATGACCCTTCTACCAGCTTTGCTGGATTGAGTTTTCCTCGACTTTCGTCGGACGCTTCACCATTAGGCCAAGATTGCGGCAAAGTACTGACTTCAGTATTGTTCGTCTGGTATTCCTATTTCTTACTACAAAAAGGAAATGTGCAAAGATTGTATTATTTATTTACAATATTCCTCGACCTTGGGGATCGAACTCGGATTGTTCGAACCATTGTCATACCCCCATGCCATCTAGTCCACGAGACCATAGGCGTCATGGAGGCTCCCTTTTAAGGGTTAATCCTTGATATAGCGCTACCTTGTTGCATTGCATTAGGTCGTCTCACGTCACAGTGCTTTTCAAGGCGATTTAAAACCTATTAAGAATGAATAAAGTAATTCAGAACTCGAGACGATCATGGTAAATTGGAATGATACAACATTACCATCTTCGAGATTGCTCGAGTCTTTTGTTTGCATTTTTCTTTATTATTTGAGACTGTCCATCCAGTGATGACGTCCACGAACCGATTTGCCCAAGTTTTGTTCAACCAGAGAACTTAGTATTTGGGTACAACTGTATTCTCGGGCGATTGCAATTCCTGAAACAGAAAGGATTCAATTTAAAACCAGAGTAATTGAGGGTAAATTGGAACGATACGGAATTATCCTTCAAGTTTACGCGATTTTTTACTCGCCATTAATTTTCCCCAAGTTTGGTGCGTAACGGGTCCGAGCATTTAATAGGGGAAAGGGAGATGACTACTTCTTGCTTTTCCATTAATTCCAAACATCCATAAAAGCAGATAATATCCCATGTATGAACATAAAACATATGCATTCGCTCAGGATTGATTTTTCTTTCTTTGCAGGCTCTCTGGTGATTAACTAGCTTCATTCCGGATCAGGTATACATCGGCCATTATTGAAGGACCCGTGATCACTTGATTCGACATACAGGCTTGTATGCACATCACAGCCCTGGTGCTTTACCGACATCGAACTGGTTGATCATGGCGAAAAGCTCGTCGTCAATGCCCCCTTGGTGGTAATCTGTCCTCTCTTTCTCGGGAGGTATCAATGCTAATCCCATAGGGTTTAGTCTTTTCATACCTTCCTACAACAGAACTTGATCCTGTTATGAATTGATCTAACTCACCTCTTAAACGGGCATTCTCGAACTTCAGATACTGTCTTTTGTCGAGCGTGAGGAGGGTATGGCAATTGGGGCAAGTAGTGGAGTCGGAAAGCTTCCTTATACCTCTTGTTCTCTATTCGGAGTTTTTCATTTTCAGCTTTCAGAAACTCGGCTTCATGGCGCTTATGTTGAGTCCTTACTCGAGTTCGCCTATTTTGAAACCAAAACTTGATTTGCATAGGGTTCAGCCCTGTTTCTTGGCTTAGTTTCATTCTTTGTTGTTTCGTCTGGCATAGGGAACCTTGTGAAGAAATCTTCAAGTTTTTGATCTGACGCTTGGTGTGATGCCGGCGACGCTTCCTTTGACCTTAGTGTGTTGTTGTCTCTATCTTTATCGAGATCTTGGATGTCATAGGGAAAGGGCCAAGCTCCATGGTATGAATTCCAAAACATGGCCTCGAACTCTGCATCTCCCATATTTAGCAAGTAACGATAGTTCTCGAGTGTGTTAGGTTGAGACATCCTCGGTTGATTATGGTTTCACAAGGTTTGCTACCTCCTCTTGTATTCTCACTCTCTCTGAATTTTCCTAAACGACCGTGTATGCTTTAAAAACTCTCTTCTGAGCACAGATGAAGATTACCAGGAGCACGTCTCTTTAAAACTTAAGCGTGAGCTCAGAAACTGTATTGTTTCTCCCAAGATTTCTGTCTTTCTCAACCTTTTGCCGTGTCCCTGCATGGTTTGTTTTCTTTCATTTTTTTTTCATAGTAGGGACCCCTATCATTATCTCTCCCGCTATTTCCACCGTTGGATTTGTTGATGAGTTCTCCCATAAAGACGAATCTATCTTCTTTCTGCTGAAAATTTTCTTGTCTCCCATTTGGGTCGTCTTTTCTTCTTCTTTTTCAAAGTGGTGGCGTCACCTCGAACCTTTTTTGCAAAGATCTCGATTTCTTGGTTCGAGATTGCAGATCGACAAGGGATTCGAGCCAATAAAGGTGACACTGAAAGAGAATGGCAGATAGGAAAATCTGACCGATAGAGATTGCCCTTGTGAAGTTAATATTTAACGCGAAACGGATTATACCTTCGCATCCCAATCATCTGCTTCACTTCTCTTCTCTTATCCTACGTATTTTGCTCGTTCGCCTTGATTCTCTCCTCTATCATTTTAACGATAATGGCCAATCTTCCTACGCACATCTTCCGGCTGAAGTTACATTCAAATGGGAAAGACTTATCACTTCTTGGTCGGGGCTATGTTTATATATCCATCATCCGAGTGTTGAAGCCGAGATCCTCGGTCTGTTCCAAGAGATAGATGCTTCTTCAGTCGTGGGCACCAACTTAGAGAGGGAATACAGGGTGTTCCCACACATCTTCATCAATTTTCTAAATGCCTCACGAAACAGTCACTTTAGACTGCATCATGAAAGCTTGCTACCAGGATCGATCTGAATGCCTGGAGTTTGCAGAACACTCGGATGCCCGGTACAAAAAGGTCATCAAGTCTGTCGATGAACGAGTTCGCTATTGATTCACGAGATAGAGAAGCTGGTAGAGCACCTAGCTTTGAACCAGACTTACTTTGAGCATGGTCCGAGTGATATTGTGATGAAGTTCAAATGTAAATGGCTGGAAGAGAGGCTCGACGGTTTAATGGCGGATATAGCTTTCGAGAGGGACTTGATTGACAATCTGAAACTCGCCGTTGAACATCATGAGATTAATGCAGCAGGCACAAGGAGAAATGTATTCGCTTGTTCTTCAAACTTACAAATCTCGAATCCCAGGTAGCTCAGTGCCGGCAGAGCATTAATTTCATGGAGAGCCAGTTGAGCTCTTTTGTGATGCTTATTAGGGCTCAGTTTAGCTTTACTTTTTCTCCCCAGTGAGTGTTGTAAAACTCGTTGATGAATGGAATCAAGAAAAATCTTCACATGTTTGTGCTTTTATTTTCCTGCAATCCCTTCTTTGCATAGCATGATAGAACAATTTGAGTTACCAAAGATGTCGAGGCTTAACGTTCTTCTTGATGCTCTTGTTAGCTGCTGTAAACGATGATATCAAGAACATCAAAAAAAACTTTCGACAGCGGACCCCACTAACCACCTTGAGCCTCGTGAGCCTCGTGAGCCAGTCACGTGAATTATCACAGATATGACCACTTGGTTAGCGTGCCAATAAATAATTCAGGCCACCTGTTGTGTGCCCCACCTCAATCATATCTTGTCTCTTTCGGCGCCCACTGTTCGTGTCGATCGCATACAGTGTCAGCAGAAATGCCTGTGGGCCATGCTCAGTAATAAAGTACCGGTCCTCCAAAGTCCTCCACGTGGTTCGAATCCGAGGAAGGTAAAAGGCAAGCCTTTGTTCGATTTAATCAGAAAGGCATCGCAAGGTCGGTTAATAAACTTGCCCCATGGGTTCTGATTACACAGTCTATACTTTTCAAAAAAAATACAAGAACCCCTCTCAATACATTAAGCATGCCCCCACGCCTGATCCAAATACATTCACTACCCCATCAAAATACACGGCCCATATGTGCTGACTGATTAACACGATTCTGTCTTCGGGAAGTTCGCTATCTTCGCCTACCCCAGGGTTAACGGTTAGGACATCGATAATTCTTCAAAAGTCATTCCTAACATGCCATCATCAACGAGCCAAAGTTTGCTCCGTCTGGGGCACCTATGATTCTGTCACGCCCCGAACCCTATGGGCTCGCGACATCCCGCCAATCAATTCACTCGCTGCGTTCGCCTGGTCCATGAATCTGCGACGGCCCAGGAAATCCATCACAACTAGATGACGCTTCGGAAACGAAACTCACTAGCCTGCGGAAGCTAATCTCCAACCCATACATGCATACATACGATAATGGGATAGAATACGAAAAATACACAGGCAACAATAATTACCAATACATACATATGGTCAATAAGCGTTAGGGTACAAGATCCTCTAAAGGAAATACAACATTGGTCCATAATCCCCACGCTCTACTAAACATCTCAACCTGGAGGTCTATTCCTGGTGAGTGTCGTTCCAGTCCGACTGCCACGGTAGTCCTCAGGATCCTCCTCGTACTCAGGAGAGGAAGGCTTGGTATCCATCGATCTCGGCAAAATGCCTCACGTCTGTCTCTACCTCCATGGGGAGTCCAAAAGTATCGGTGGTATACTCATCAATACGGTTGGGGTTCTGAAAAGATGGCAACCAACGCCAGTGAGTCAAAGACTCAATAAGCTCACCACTAATCCTAACGTAGGATAGGGTATGCTAGTCGGTTCGGCCCTAACCTGCATTCTAGGGCTAACTAATACTTCCTAGCATGACTCTCTTGACGGCGATGTAAGTAAGCTACGACGGTGAGGAATCAATTTACTAGTATTCTCAGATAAACGAAGAGTAAAATCGCATGCAGGAATTGCACAAACATAGCATGCCAAATTCTCAAGTTCGATGCTCAATACACGATGCACAATGCCAAATCACATGTCACCACAAAGGTCCGGCCCGCGTCTCATACGCTTCAGGCTCGTGTCCCAACCCGCATGTAGTACGCCTCAGGTTGACAAGCTTATCTCTCCAGCTACCCCGTGCCTCGCACTTTAGGGCGCACTGTGCCCCGGCCCAGCACATCGGACCGGCACCCTTTTCTCTCTAACTTCCCCCCATAAACACGCCTCAGCGCCATTCTCACCCTTATCTCGCCATGCGTAAATGCATGCCATGCTCATAACCCAAATCAATGCACGTCGCATATGCCACATGCCCCATATTCTCATGTACAATAAATAGGCAACTCATCACAGGCATAGAGCACAACTTCCAAACGAACCATTCAATGTACGTGCATAACATGGCATGTCATAAGTTAATAGCAAACATATTCATCAAGGCATATGTTCAATTAATTACTAGCAAGGTGTCGAACGTAAACAACCTAGCCTTCTCGGCTCAAGTTCCTCTCAAGTCTATTCTAGATCCATCATTCACTCATGGCCTACTAACCATACTCAGGCTTCCAAATTTCCTTTTTAATTCCTCCATGAACTGAATTCTACGTTCCTTAAATCAAGATCAACTTGCCTCACTTGATTTCACACGTTAAGCTCTTCGGGCCCTTTTGTCCATTCGGCCCATAATCCCTATTCCTTCATTCGCGGCCCGTTGCCTCACCTTTGGGCTCCCAAGCTCACTCACATCAACCCATGGATAGGTCTCTAAGCTCATTAAATCAGGCCCAATTCATCACGCATGAAACCACCCTTAAGTCCATTGGATCACACTGGCCCAGATTTAAGCCCAAATTGACTCTCGGTCCATAACCGCACTTGGGCTCATAATTTCCACTCAAATCATTCTTAGGACAGCCCACTAAGCCCAATGAACCAAACCCAAGCACTTTACGCAAGAAACACCTTAAACCCATTTGATTAAACTAGTCCATTTAAGCCCGAATTGACTCGCGGCCCATGAATCACACTTGGGTCCATCAAATACTAATTTGGACTCAATCTAAACCATCTCTCAGTGGGCCCTAGAGGTTCACGTCTAAGCCCATTATCAAGACAATCCAATTTAAGCCCATTAAGACCTTTTAGGCCCAATTCGATCTACGGCACATTAACGCCCTTAGCCCTCATAATTTATTACTTAAAATTTTCCCCAAAGCAGCCCATTAGACCTTAGAAATCATGTCCAATCCCATTACCATGTAAACCCACCTAGGTCCATCAAGCCCAACTAGTCTAAATTGGCCCAAATTAAGATTCTAGCCCATTTACCGCTCACACCTCCCACTCTCATGCCCAAACCTTCATTTCTCAGCCCTTAAGAGTCTCATACACGCATACCACAGATCCCAAGCCCACGAGTTGGCCCGTTCTCCAAAAATCTCAAAATCAACCTAAACGGTTTTAACGGATTTTTTTCACGATTTCCAATCGATTTGCACACATCAAGCAACCTACCATCCAAACCAATCACACATACAATATTCCCAGGTCAAGATTAGTGGAAAGCTTACCGGAAAGTGGCTGGAGCGACGACGGAGACGGCGAGGCCTAGAATGGCCGAATAGGAGTCCACGGCCCAAGAGAGGAACACGGCAACTTTGGGGGCTGAGTAAGGGCCAAACCGAGGCCATAACAAACTAGAAACAAGGACATGACATGGATATAAGTCCCTTAGGTTCCAAGGTCAGATTATGACCACAGAAGTTAAGGCACGAAATTGACCCGAGGAAAAACAGTTTCGTCGACCGAATGAAAATGCACGAATGGTGGCCAAATCATATCGGATCGCAGTGAAACAAAATACTATGAACTCACCTTGGATAGATTTATGACATATCTAAAAATCACGGAGATTCAACGGCTGGATTTTCATTGGCGACCGATTGAAGTCGAGTGGCTGCAGGAAGTCCGATCTGCACAGGGTCTCAGTTTGGCTTGATTCTGAGGGTGTTCTAGGAAAAATCTGGGAAGAGGCTTGCAGATCTTCGAAGCCCTTTATCTTACGGTCGTGTGTGGGAGAAAATGGGAGTCATTGGACTCCGGACGAGCCCAAACGAGCCATTTTCATCCGGGTGCGCGTTGGAACGCGCAAAAAGCGCGAGAGGGAGAGAGGAAGAGGATTCAGCGCCGAGAGAGAGGAGAAGAGGGGAGGGTGGCTGCCGAAAATTTGGAGAGAATGAGAGGGATATGAGGAAGAGAGAGAGAGAGTGAAGAGTTTATAATGAGGAAAAGACAAAATTCAAATTTGAGTTAATGGGTTAGGTAGAGTTGTAGTGGGGTTTTTTTGGATTTGATAGATGAGTGATTGACTTTGAAGTGACTTGACTTGACTCGACTTGAATTGACATTGATTGATTGATTGACAAGACTCGATTGATGGGACGATTGATAGGACATTCCTCGAGATGCGTGCCAGATGCACGATCGGGTCCCGAGGCGCGAACGAACCTCGGACTGTAATGACACTGTACTAACGTGTCCATTTTAAAATAATTCTAATTATTCTAATTCTAAGGACTGAGCATTGATCGGGGGCATTTCGGTAAAATTCCAACTTACGTCTTGCTTCACGACGTTCACCGGCTGTCTGCCCGACTGCGACGCTTCTATAACCAAATCCAATTCTCCATTGTAAATCATCATAAAAATTCGATTGTCCAAGATCGGAATTCATCTCGTGGCCAAATTCATTAATTACGACTCTATCGAAATCTTAGACCCAACGGGCGGCTTGTTTAGGAGTTATGCGTATCGACCTATTAGGTTCCACATATTTTAAGGTCCTAGATAGCCTTCCCCTTGCGGTAGTCATCTCAGGTTGAACATCAGGCTCAAGTGAGGTTTAACTAGAGTGTATTATGAATATATCCATTCTATTAATAAATTCCCGAAAATGAGTCGAAACTCTCAGAATGTCACAATTCTTCCCTCCTTAAAAAGTTTTGTCCTCGAAACTTGCCTTTTATCTCTTTTCCCCTCAATGTGACCGTCTCACGTTCGCCACCTCCTTCGTTATGCGGCCTAATTACGCTTTCGCTGCGTACTTTGATCCCTCAGTCTCCTTTCGCACTACATTTCGTGGCGATCTTAACTAGTCAAATGAACTCCACGCTCGAATCACTTGTAGGTCTATTTATCCATGTCAACCTGTACTGTTTCTTGCTCATATTCTTGTTGTGGACAGG
>JAGVVM010013903.1:0-16894 GCA_019149425.1 Psidium friedrichsthalianum
TTTCCAAATATTCCATGATACTTTTATCAAATAGAAACACTTTTGGGGCAGAAATAAGAAATAAAAAAAATTAATTCTATGTTTCGAAACATTTTTAAAAATAATCGGAACGCTTTTTAGAACCACGCGTGAAATATTTTTCAAAAATAATTAAGATACTTTCTTGAAGTAATTAAAATTAAAATAATTAAAGAATAAGAAATAATTATTTGAGAAAATAAATAATTAAAAATATAATAAAATAATAAAAATTGAAAATAATAAAATAAATAATAAATTAATTGAAAAATCGAATCATTTATAAAAGGTTTTTTTTTTTGCCAAATGGCACTTACATCAAAGTTGCATCTAAATGTAATTTACCCAAACATATTTTTTATTTCACCATACACTTTTACTCAAAGGTATTTACATTTTTTCAAGAATTTGCCAGACTGAACCAACAAGCCCAATGTATGAGGAGTAATGACACTGCTAATAAATGATTATTAGTTTACATCAGTTATATATTTTGGGTTTCCATCAAAATCTACAATAAAAATGGCAAGGGACTATGACATGTTTAGAATTCCATGACTCTGTATTTTCAATCAAGTAACCATATTTTATATACTTGGAAACATTTACGTATGACTCATATTGTAATTTTCCTATCTACGGAAGCATATTCATGTTCTCATTGTTCAATTCCAATTCACATTCTCTTTCATTTTTTTATTAGTTGATCTCGTCCATATTGAAAATTTTATTACCGGAATTAAATGAAAAATTAAGAACATATATTATATATATATATATATTTACAGTTATCAAACGCATTTAAGTTATCTTTGGTTCCTTCAGGAGCTTCACCAGATTGGTGGGTCTATAGTTTGCTTAATTTTTCTGTTCGCCTTATCTTATAATGCTGGTATTTTCCTTTTCTTTTCTCTTTTGAAGAAAGTACGGCGTCGAAGGGCAATACTAAAGGCCAGCAATAGAAACACAGACATAATTTAATTTCAGCTTTCACCTCGAGGGACAGTCCTTTCTAAAGGGTCTTCCCTTGGTCCCCAAGGCACAAACACAAACGTACCTCCACCTCGCATTTGACGATGTCATTAATTGTTGGCATCAATCGCCTGAGTTCCTTACAAGACAGAAGCAATGACGATCTTGACTTGAGCGCGCGCTTACTTCGGTTCATTGCTCGCGCTCCGATCGACCAGGGCGAATCTCACTCTTACGATGAAGAGGAGGTAAAAAAACGTGCTGGAGTCGAGCTAATCGAATTTCGCAATTCGTCGAGTTCGGGTTTTGTTCCATAAATTTTTCGTGTGTGTGCAACTATGGCTTTTGAAGTATCCCCGTCTCTCGAGTCTCTTTGCAACCTTAAGGACGATGATTCGGGCCGGAGTCAATATTCAATAGAGGTAAATTTATTTGTGATTATTGAATCGTAGCAATGTGTGATCTAGTGAACTTGGTACCTGAAAAAACCAAAAAAAAAAATTTAAATACCGCATTACTATCGATTCAATTCTAAATCTTTCAATCGACCCATTTAATACTAAATTTTTTTCACATTGGTATCAATTCAATTCATTCTCGATTTGATAAGAAATTACTGACGTGAATGTCATCAGCTTTACGTGACGCGGGCGATACTGACGTGAATATTTGTGTGTGTGTATATTATTAACTATTCAAACATGCAATTAGATTATAACTTTTTCGATATCGTTATTGGTGGACGTTGTTTGGAATCCAGCCGGTTCTGTGGCTGGCAAAGGCTTTACATCTAGAAAAATATAGGCCACGTGCCAACTATGCTGTTGCTTTCTCGGGAAAATAGGTAATGCCACGTGTCAATTATGTTGCCCTTTTAAAACTTGGTGGACCGATTTATATTCACGGTGAGATGGGATTGTGGACTATGCCACGCGATAGATACACAGCTAAAATGTTGCCAAAATTGAATACCGTGCCCGATTCAGATTGTACCTTGATTGACTTTTTTTCTTATCGCAAACTCTTTCCGGACATCGAATGTACCCATAATCATCCATTCAATAATTTTCTTGTCGATGGTAGGTTACCCCCGACTACTCTAGGATGTTAGCGACACACGATGTACTAAACACGTCGAGTCGCCATCGATCGTGATCGTTCATTCGCCAATCGATTGCTCGAGACCTTCGATTGGTTGTTTGCACAAATCATTACGAAAGTAACTAGATCGGAGTCTAATTGACAAGATGCGAAAGGGACGGTCATACGTTGTCCCGCCCTGCTTGTTAAGAAATATCTTCCAAAGCTTGCGCGGGAAAGCAAATTATTTTGTAGTCCTCATTTAAGTGATAACCCTTAGCTTTAGGGAGACGGAATGACAGCTTTAGTCCATTAAACGCGTTCCGTGAATTGTCCGATTGACAAAGATCCACGAGTGGTTGCCACAGTGCACGATTCTAGTTGATGAGATTAGCCAAACAAATCTAATTAACAATCAAGAGGGAAAAAAAAAAAACAAGGGGAATAAATAAAAAGAAAAAAAAGCCACAAACTATACCCACGCGACACAATATTCTGAAATTTGTTATATCACACCTGTTGGGATGTCGCCTGATACCTTTATCCGGAGATATCATCAAAAGAGAGTCTAAGTCCGAACTTGTCAACATACCAATTAGATCCCACATTCGCTTAAAAAGCTTAAGCAATTAAGTTGTGGGCTAATTAGGAAATATAACTATTCACACTCTATTAATCATCCGATGCAGGATTTATCTAACACAACTCACGCGTGTATCATAACAATCAAAAATATCTTTTTCCTAGTGCCCAAAATGTACTCGTACGAAACGCCTATCCTTCGTCAACATTTCGTCAGAAGACTTTCGCCAAACAACGTGACCACTCCATAAGGCAATTTTTTTAATGTTATTGTTGGCGAAATTCTAATGGAGGGTAACACGTCGACATGTACAAATTTGAGATCGATAGCCTGCGTATGGTAACGTATATTACCCCGAATTTTCGGAAGAGAAATACTTTTTTCTGTTTTTTGTTTTTTGTAATAATTTATGGGAACAAACGCGCTTGGTAATTGTAAAAAAAAAATATTTGTGAAACAGAAAAAAAAAAACATAAACATAAACATGTTTGCGCGGGCTAGCACTAGGGCGACCCTGCCATTGCCAACCGAGCTTGACCTCAGCCAGTGATGTAGGGTCTGCAAGCTAAACCCTATCATTGCAGTTGAGGTCGAAGCTCGAACAACAACGATGGGGTTGGGCTTGCGGTTCCTTCTCTTCTTTTTCCTCTTCTCAGCAACCAGATTGAGCCTCGCCCAGATCTGAGTGAGCTCATGCAAAGTCGCTCGAACATGTCGAGTGTCAATCGTTGCTGAGAAGAGGAAAAAAGAAGAGAAGGAATCGGTAAAACTCATCGAAGGAGCGGTTGCATCGACTGGTCAATAAACACATAAGGAGAGGAGAAAGAAGCTGTTCGTGCAAATAAACGATAGTGTGTTTAAGAAATAAAAATATTTTCAATTGTTTCTAAATAATATTTCAACCTATTTCTAAAAACTGTTTCGAGAATACATAAATAATTTTTTTTTTTTCGAAAGCATTTTTATTTATCAAAAGTATTTTGAAATATTTGGAAATATTTTGAGAACGGAAATATTTTTTTTTTCTAAAGTGTTATCGCATGTGAGCATTGGGCGCCGCCGAAAAAGTTTGGAAAAATATCGCATCGGGTCCGTGGTGGCGGCACCGTCTTCTCCGATCCGTCAGCACGAGACAGCCACCTCGAACTTCGTGTAGCCAGACGACTAGGGGAATTGATTGATTGCGTGCCCCTGATGTTCCAATAACTTATTTTTAATACGATATCGATTTATATCGTTTATTAATTTTTTATTTTTTCTTCTGGGTCCCAAAACAATTATCGATTTCGATGATGTGTCGTGTCATGGTGAGAGTTCGCGACACGTGTCCATGGTAATTCTCGCATTGGTTTTCTGTGTGGTGGGGCCCCTCCTCCCTCCTTCCCCTCTATCCTACTTTTTCTTTTGGTCAATTATTAAAGTTGGGCGAGCGGGAATACTTATTGTCGTGTTTCAGAAAATATTTGAATGAAATTCTTCATGTAGCTCAATAAATGGCGTCGGGCCCTATGGATTTTCCGTATCGGAATCGCAGATCCCCCTCTCGCCCCCACCGACTAAATTAGATCAAGCCATAGTTAATGCTATATATTTTAAGGATTTTTAATGTAAGAAAATCGAATCGAGACCGACCACATCGTTTCACGTGAGGAAAGTACCGAAAATTTCTAAACTCGTTGCTTTGATAATAATTTGTCCTACCCAATTAAGTCGATTTGATAAATTTTAATCAAAAAAACTTAAGACATCAAAAAGCATTGACATAGGCATTTTTAATAATAGGTTGATCTTGATTCGTTTTTTTTTTCTTTATCATTTTTTAGGTCGTTGGGTTGGTAAGAGCCACAGACGAATCCTCACTAGCCGTGGGCGATGGCCTCGAGCGGCCCCTTGCCTAGACACGATGAGGGCATTGTGGCCCTCAATCGTTTCCAGCAAGGGCTTCTCGGCCCTTGCCAGTGTCCGGAGAGGGTCGATCACTGCTCTGCCGACCTCAGTCATAGAACAAAACAAAAGCGTAGAAAATAAAAATGGAAAAAAAATCATAAAAAATATTAAAACATTATCATGACGACATTGAAACCAGCGAGTTAGCCCGACTCGAAACCACCGGTCCTTTTCGCGAATTTAGAATCATCCGACAGTCCACCGCCGTTTCCGTGCACTTGCAGGGCTTCTCCGGCTTAAAACAAGACATTTGCTCGGGGAAGGAGCAGGGGCGGGACAATGTGGATGGACGAAGAAAAAACAGACGGTTCGCGTAAAAAAAAAAAAAGGCGCGTAAAGGATGCACAAATTGTAGGCCCCATTTTTTGTGGGAAAAATAATTGATTCTCAAAATACATGTTTTTCAATATAATCACGTGCAAAGGTGAAAAAAAAAAAACGAGTAAAGGTGGACAAAATGACAGGCTCCTTATTCTTCCTATTCTTTTTTTTTAAATCGCGAAAATCCCAAAACCAATATACTTATGATAAATTTACCCAAAATTATTTTTTTAATCATAAAAATTTAGTACACTTGTCATAAATTTACTCAAAATTAAAAAAATTACGACAAATTTATTATTCGTTAAATTTCGTTAAATTTCAATTCAAACTGCTAAGTAGATGTCACGTAGCATTCATGGGTGTATCATTTTGTGGCTTTTACCCTATGTTTGTCACAGGTGTAGATGATTTGGATTTTTTTTATATTAACTCAATTTAATGAATAGTAAATTCGTCATGGTGTAATAGTTTGAGATTTTTTGTAGCAAAAAAATTAGTTTAGAATAAATTTATCTTAATTTACTAGTTTGGGGTTTTGGTGGTAAAAAAAAAAAAGTTGGGGGTAATTTGTCATAAGGGTATTAGTTTGCAAATTTTTGGTAGAAAAAAAATGGTTTAGGTAAATTTATCACATGTATACCGGTGGGGGTTTTTCGCGATATTAACCTTTTTTTTTTTGCAAAAATAAGTGATCTTCAAAATATATTTAAAAATGACCGCATGTAATTACTCAATGAATTTTCTTTTCTGTAATGGACATTAATTTGTACCAAATTATTTGCATAACAATAAAAATATTTCTAGTTAGTTTATGTTTGTGTGCGGTATTAGTGATATTTTTTTGAAGGATATTTTCCAAATCACTAATTCTCCTTTTACAAGAATTGTCTGTTATTTGGACACATGGAGGAATGCGTAGATAGTACAACGCCATTGGGTGCAAACAATCGAGTGGAGTTCGTCTTGCTTTTTCCCTTTTTTAACTTGATTAACGAGATTTTTGAAGCATTTGTTGAGCGGAATTTATCTATTTAAGCTGGGTCCTTTTTCGTCGTAAAAAAATCATAAAGAATGATAGCATGGAGTGCAAATGAACGTATATGAGGGAAAATTTCAAATAAGGGCATTTTTTGATCAAATAAGAGTTACGAGCGCAATCATTTTCTTAAATAATGACTTGTTGTTGACTTTGTTTCAAATAAAGCCATACATGCTCTAATTTTCTCAAATAATGCACATAGAGTACTTGTCTATGTCCTCGTTTTATCAAATAAAGATTTGAAGTTGACATTATTTTAAATAAGACACAGACTTCATTGGTTGATCAAGAGTATTTTAATCATTTACTCTTTTTTTCTTTTGTTGTGGGTAATCAGGGCCGCGACCCTCGTCTAACCCTCTCCGTGGCCGATCATTGCTCGAGACCGGCCATCGGCGAAATGGGTTAGGCCCTTCTTCGAGACAGACGTGATTTCTTTTGATTTTTATTTGAGAAAATAAGGGTAATCCATATCCTATTTGGATTTTCTCCAAAATGAGCGATCCGTGCAAGGGAGGGCCTTTTTCGTGTGTGTGGTGAGGCAGGATTTCCTTTGACCTCCAAAGAGATATGACAAAATGGCGGCAAATGAAAATAACGAAATAGACATTGGCGCTTCCCTCGATCCAATTGACTACGGTAGGGGGCACAAAAGAAGGGGCCCTTTCTTGCATGTTTTACTTACCATGAAATTTCGCGGGTTTACGATGATATCGGCATTAACATGTACAACAACATCCGGAACGTATTTTCAGTTTATAACGACATTCGACCTTGAATGTGTGGTGCCGGACATTCGACCGTCGATGTGTGGTGGGTGCCTCCGGCGCCGCGATGGATCGGCTGGCTTAACGGAACGGAACGGAACGAGACCGGGCGATCACTCATCGGAGTTCCGACAAAGGCCAGGAAAAAGGAAAGCGGGTCCCGCGACGTCCGGCCCGGCGCTTCGTGGGCCCACGTGAGGCCCAGAAGGAGCGGCGGGGGGGGGGGGGGGGCTTTGCACGGTCCCGAAAGTCGAAATGGCGGGCCGTGAGCGAACGAAAGGGGAGGAATGAGAATCGCAGCAAAGTCGAGAACTCCTGCTCTGCTCTGCGCTAAATTAACAGGGGGGTAAAAACGCCATTGATGGACCAGACGCGACTGTCGGGCATTCATCCGAAACCCTGAAGATCTTTCGTTACTACTACCCCTCACCATTATTGTTTGTTGCTATCGCTCTGCCTTTTTTTTTTTTTTTTTTTTTAACAGATTCACTTTAAACTTCTCGATCACTTTCCATGTGCAGGCGAATAATTTCTCTGCAGCTCGGCGCCCGCATTCCTCTTCTGGAAAAACTTCCATCACCGTCATCTGAGCACCCACCGTTCAAGAGGACGTGGCCATCCGCTGTGGGGAGGCTATTTCTAGTTAGGTAGAGAGAGCACACGATCCATCGCTCCGCCCCCCCATTGCATCTGACCAGTCGTTGAATGATTTTTTGTTTTTTTCCCTCTTTTGTGTAAAGTTTTTTTTTTTTTGGGGGAGGGTTTTAACTAAACTGGTTGGTATTCCTCCGAACAGCAAAAGACAGGTGAAATTGATTGCGGGGATGTTTTTGATGATGCTCGCCAGCTTTTCCTTACAGGGACGAGAGGAGGAGAGGATTAGCTGGCGGAATCGGACGGCTCTGCGACCCGCTGGACCCCAGATCGCCTGAGAATGATAATAACGATAAAACGGAGCCCACGGAGGCCGAAAATGATGTGATTGGCCCGCCCGAGATCGGGCCCACATGGTTCGGGAAAGGCGCGCAGGGAGGACAGAGGTCGAGTCACGTCGGCAACCCCGAAAACCGACCGACATACTGCCAGAGGTGTCGCGGGGGCCCAACTTGAGGGGGAGGTGGTGGGCCCGGGGAAAATCAAGCGTGGAGGGTGACGGGCCCCGTGTAGGGCCGCCCGGACGGGGGAAACTAGGGGGGTGTGGGGAGTGTCGAATTAAATTATTGGGTGTCTTTCTTCCTGGGAAATTACATTTTTTTGTCCTTGTAGTTTTTGGAGATTTCAAACTTTTGGTCCTTATATTTTATCTGGTTATAATTTTAGGCCCTTGTATTATTCTCTGGTGACAGCATAAGTCCTTTCGTCACGAAATCGGTTGTTCAAAATTCACCCCGAAATTGCCGCGTTGGCTATCGACACGTATCGCGCATGTTTATTACAATATCTAAATCGAGTTACATTTTTTCGTCCTCGTACTTGTAGGAAGAAATCTTGTACTTTGGTGGTGACGAAGCTACTCCTTATTGAAAACTTCTAAGTAATTCATCACTTTTCCATCCGAAATCTTATGAAAATGTCAAGCTACCACGTACTAATTAGTGATTACAACGTTTGCAAGCGTGCCCAATCCCATTGATAGATGGATCTGGGGTTACTTACTCATATAAGCAATATTTTGTACAGTTTGTGGGGGGAGTTCTTCCGATTTGAAGACATCAAAGGCTCGTGGACGAAAAGTGTAATTCATTTTAGAGGCTTGTACATGTAAAGGGGTGAAAAGCTCTACACCTATTGCAATTATATCAATTCGATTTTAATTTATTATTTTGCCGATTCAATTCTAAATATTTTGTAATTGTGTCAATTCAGTACACCTGACCAGATTTAGCCGATCAGGAATAATGTGAACGCCGATCAATGAGCAACATAATAGTTTAATATTAATGTGATTGGAAGTAAGTGGATTGTCCTTCTTTCTTTTTTCTTCTCTGCTTTTCTTCTTCTTTTGGCTGACAACTAGCCAGAGACAATGGCTAGCGAGGTTGACCTCGCTAGTCTTAAGTGAAGCTTGCACCAGCTAGGTGAGGTCCAACCTTGCCATGGTCGGGTGAGGACAAGCCCTCACCGTGGCCACACGAGACACCCCTCACCGTGGCCACACGAGATTGAGCGTCCGCCTACTCAGATCTAGTGAGGCTTGGCCTTGCACGGCCACGGCAAGGTCAACCTCACCGGCCAGAAGAGAAAGAAGGAGAGAAAAAAAAGCAAAAAATAAAATAAAATATTGAAACATTTTCTCGTTGACTAGCATTCATGTCAGTGTCGACCGGCCTAATATGAACTGGATTGATACAATTACAAAAAATTTATGATTGAATCAACAAAGAAAAATTAAAATTAAATTAACACAATTACATATATTTATAACTTTTTTGTAATTTTCCCGTGCAAAGCGTGACATATCAGTTGACATAGTTGATTCATCGTTTTCCAGAATATTTTTGACAGATAAGACTTAAATTGTCACCTAATAATACTTCGAGGAATCGACCAAAGCCTGGAGGCCAAAAAATGAAATTCCCGAAACCATAGGGACCCAAAAATGTAATTTCTCTCAATTCTTTTGTATTGCGCAGAGAAAGGCAAAGGTACTGTCAAGCTGCCCACAGCATGTCGGGCTCTGCAAGCTGTCGTAAAGAGAGAGAGAGAGAGAGAGAGAGAGAGAGAGAGAGAGGCCCCTTCTTTTATGCCCCCTTGGTCGTTTTCTCGCAAGGCGAAAATGCAAGGTACTGAAAGTAACGCTCTTGAAACGGCAGATAAACATCAGTAAGGACAGACGATCGAACAGTGTACGACATTGGAGTGAAGTAGTCTCAGGCCCTCTCAGCCATGACTCCAACAGATGCTCAGCCCGTGCTTCTCACGCTCAGAGAAAAGCGCCACAACATGCTTGGTAGGTTCCCAACTCCCACAGATAGCTACAAATGCACAAATGTCTCATCCTGTTTTCGTAGCAATATCCAAATGGTGCTTATAAACAACCCAAGATTCCTATAAACTGTTCCACGGTACCATCAGAGTGTAATTCCGGTCCGAGTGTGTCGATGGTGGCACCCCAATCAAAGATTAAAAAAAAAAAAAGCCACTCTAACCAATGACAATAGCCTAAACCAGCCGACTCTTAGCACAATTCTGTTTGATGTACGACGCCATTTGCAACGTATGGCACTATTATGCTTCCTCCAGCTGTATTTATCAAAATGAATGCAAGGCGTCTTCGTCATCGACAAAAGATTCAAAAATAGACAACACGAGCCTGCAATTGCAACCACTTATATGGTAAGGATAGAGAGAACACACCACAAGAAGCAAATCTAAAATTGTGAATTGAACAGCGTGGCATAAAGAATTAAAGCAGAAACAAGAGAGATTAACAAAATACGAGTGGGTCAACCAGGAAAAAAAGTGTGGACCCCGCACACATTTGCCTGGAATACTTCGACAATGCAACACAAGTACACAGGCGCCCACTGCAGAGAGAATTTTGGGGGAATCCGGAGTGGTGCCCCAAAAAAATGGAATTGGGTTAACAAGATCAGAAGCTACCCCTGGACACTTGATTCCTTCGGAGATTACAGATATATGCTTTCTCCGACACCATCAAGCTCAATAAGGAATACTACTAAAAGGTTGGGGTCAATTTGCCTTAAACCACCTCATCTCTGGAGGTATTCATACATTTAATCAAAAACCTTTAGAAGGCGAAATTCTACTTTCTAACCTGAAAAATAAAAATGAGGTTCAATGCTGTTTCATTTGGACATTCCAATTCTCAATGGGTTCAAGGGGCAAATTGCGACAAACTGAGTAGTTTAAGGTGAAACTTAAAGCAAGTGAATAGTTCATGGGGCCGAAACAATTTCCCTTAAATCATATGCTGAAGGAGTATTTTATTGAAAAAAAAAAAAAAAACTCAAACAGTAGCCTGGTAAAGTTCAAGTTTTAGAATTTAGGGAGCTAAGTTATTGGAGATAAAGAGAATTTCCTAAGGACTTGCCTTCACTTTGGGTTTGACAGCATGCTGATTTGAAAGGGCTGTATGGGAAACTATTAGGGCACATTGTTAAAACAAATCAAATGCTGTACAGCTTGCTCTAACAAATATGGATAAATCTACCTTAAGCTAGCCTTATTTGAAAGACAAGCCAATACCAATGAAACTACCAAAAATCGTTTGTCCTGCCTGAAATAACCGTGCTATTTGCACCTTGAAAAACCAGAAGGTACAAGAGCAAAAGCTGACAATTATTTTCCTTGTTGGGTTTGTAGGAGTGCCACCAGGAAAAATACCAGCAAATCATTAGATGTATGAAATATTAGGAGAGGAAATCTGGCACCAAGAAAGCATTTTGCATGTCATCCCAGCAATTACTGTTTATAGTGAGAAGGTGTAATTCGAGAGAAAAAACTAGGCACGGAAAGTCAAAACTTGATTGTCGGAAGAAGTTTTTCCCAACTGTTCTATGTGTGCCACTTGTTCTCCTTCAGTGCAATCCATTAAGAAGATTCATCTAACAGACCTCAGCCAATCACAGGACTGGAGAAGTTTAAATTACCTTCTTAAACGAGAACAACTGACGCAAATAATTTCTAGAACTCCAGGAACGATGAGCGAATATCTAAATCTCCAAACTGGGGATCTCGAATAACAAATGGCCTGCACGAATAAATCTACAGCCAAAGGACCAATGAGAAACTTCTATCAGTGGTGCTATAGACAAGTGTCTAGCGACATTTCATGTGTGCATGCACCATTGTTAGCACGCACTTGGCGCAAAGTCTCACTTCCTAGAAAAGATATGCCTAGCTGCCATCAAAGTACTTTACAATAAATTGGAGTCTTAATTACAGTCAGGGAAATGGGTACAAACCTGAATATAACCATGAGAAAGAGAACGGATAATAAACCAAGCTTCACCATCCGATACTTTTTCTCGGCCGCAAGAACTCTAAATACTTCAGTACATCAATAGATGCCGCATGTTTGATATACCTATATAACGAAAGGAACCATTAAGGAGATAATGCCACAGAAACAAATAGATATTCTTCTTTTTTGTCATAGTAGAAGAAATAAACAAATGTGCCATAGGACCCTACCCAAAAACCAAAAAACAAATGTGATAGGACATTACCAAAAAAAAAAACAAATGTGCATAGATCCTTACCACCAAAAAAAAAAAAAAACAAATGTGAGTAGATATTATGGCTATTCACCAACAAATTACCACAACCGGGCATATTTTGAGACTTACCATTTGCCTTCTCCTTTTCTAACAGTTACCGTTTTTTCATTTCATCAAGCCATAAGATCCCCCCTTTCATCCTAGTGTTCAAGCCCCCAAAACAGTAGATTCATCTCTTGACCTCCAACAGATAGTATATAAAATTTCAACAAATACCCTCATGGGAAGCACAGAAATCCTGGGAAATAAAAATGTTTCGTGCGAGGAGAAACCAGGTCGATAAATGTTTAAACCACATTAGTGCACAGATAAAAAAACATAGGCACAACATGGGATAAATATGTCCATACAAACTATCCTCCATTCACTCCTCTTTTTCTCCATCCAAATCACCAACATTTGCAGCATAGGGCACGCCACTCCCCATTGCTAAGAAGCTTTTTGTCTTTTTAAATTTAGTCTCGTGAAATAAAACAATGAGGTCGTCAATCTTTTGGTTGTACATTTACCAAAAGAACGGACAAACTGATTGCTTTGGCCCCATTCAGAGCCAAGACCAAACCAAAGTGCTTTATGTCACAAGACTGATTGAAGAGAGAATATTCTCCATCGAAGACAGATTTTGTTACTCCAGAACAATTTGAGGGTTCGACTGAAAGGTCATACTGACAAGCTTTCATGGAACAAAAATTCACCCATATCACAATCAGCAACTTCAAAGCCAGTATCAAGTATTCTCATAGAAAACGAAGGAAACCAGAACA
Source organism: Psidium friedrichsthalianum (assembly GCA_019149425.1). Lineage (NCBI taxonomy): Eukaryota > Viridiplantae > Streptophyta > Magnoliopsida > Myrtales > Myrtaceae > Psidium > Psidium friedrichsthalianum. The sequence goes on from JAGVVM010013903.1 coordinate 12,738, forward strand.
TACATAGCAATCGTGCTAGTGCAACAAAAAGCTACATGAGTTTTGGGACAGGAGACGAAGAAGATTAGAGCTGTTATTTAAGAAAAAAGGGTGAAATGATCTTTTGCTATACCTAGCATAAATAGCGCCTTAAGTCTCTTTGAGATATCTTTTGCTGTACCCTAGCATAAATAAGCCTTTAAGTCTCTTTGTCATTAGCATTTTCATTCAAAATTAACATCATCTTAATGAACCTAAAATATCTTTTCTATGTCTAACCTCAAACTCAACCCTATGTAGCCACATTTTTGTTCTTTTTGTTAGCTTTTACTTCTTTGACTATGTCAATTGGTATCAGAGCCCATTGTTAGGTTTTGCCCTAGATCAGGTACTCACTCAATTTTTTTTCGATGTATGATGACATTAGCTGAACGAATGGTGTTTTTGAGGCCAAAAGGGAGTGCACTAGAAGGGTAAGAAGGATTGACCAGATGTAAATAGATCTACAGCAGTCCTAATGGTACTACTGACACTGTTGCACACCACTAATATGTCTATTTGGCCCAGGGGTAAGGTGATAGAATTTGACTCGGGTGGGAAGAATTAGAAGTGATCCCCACCTAACCTCAATGCTCTCATAACTGATCAGGACGAATTCAGGTTTTGATATTGTTCTGCATAAAGTTGTTCTTAAACATGCTCAAATCTGAATTCAGTGCAGGAAAAAAATTGGAAAACTACGTTAGTGCAAAGATTGACAATATAAAGTTGAGCTTTGCAAGAGGAAGAACTGCGGAGAAGAAAGAGGTGCGGCGGGAGGGTTGAGAAGCTAAAAGCCACGAGAAGGGAAGAAGAGAGAAGGGAGATTGAGTTTGACGAGAGGGAAGAGAAAAGAGAGAAGCGCACGAGAGGCAGGGAGCCGGACGATGGAACAGGCGGAAATGGAGAAGAGAAGGAGGAGGAAAGAGAGAAAGACATTCTGATGAGAAAAGATGGGAAGAAGCGGAAATGAGAAAGAACTCGGAGAACATGTGTGAAGGAAGACTGAGAAGAGAATTAGCAACAGCTCCCCGCTCATCCCTTCCACTGACTATAGGAGCGGGGAGTAAAAGGGAGGAGGAATGAGGGAGGAGAAGAGATTGTCCCGAGAAGAGAAAGAGAAGGAGGACATGGAGGGGGGACTGGAAGGAGAATGCGAGAAGAAGGTCTGAGGCAGAAAAAAAAAGAAAGAGGAGAGGACGATGGAGGAGCTGGAAGAAGGTGAAGTGAAGAGGGGGAGAAGAGAGAAGAAGAGAGAACGTGACACTCCAAGAAGAAGAAAGCGAGTCACAAATAGAGAACGAAAGATTATTGAGGAAGGAGAACTCCATGGTTTCCCTAATCCCCACAGAGAGAAAGGAAGAGTTGCGAGAAAAGAATTGGAGAGGAGAAGAGATAGTGAGAAAAGAGAAGAAGCGGGAGCTGAGACTTGAACGAGGATCGGCCCTATGAGAGAAAGAAACGCGTGAGAAGAGGAAGAGGGAGAGGAGGAAAGAGGAGAAGAAGAATGGGAGAACGAGGGTGGGGAGAAGACCCTGTCTTTAAAGGGAGAGGGGGACGGAAGACAGAACGGAGCCCGGAGACAGAGACTTGGAGAAATCTTGAGAAAGAAGGGGAGGAATGGGTGGAGAATGAGAGAGAAGGATGAGACCTGGTAAGAGGATGAGAGAAAAGAAAGAGAAGTCGAGAAGGAGGATTGTGGACTTAAACGAGGACCGCCCCCCCTCGAGATTCGGGACTCCGGAGGGGGAGAATGCTATAGGCCTCACATAAACAACAGCAGCAATTACTGGCCAAGATTCAATAGAGTCGAACCCTCGGGAACTAACAAAATGATCGTGTTTCCTTTCTAGAATGTAATATGAGAACAAAGACATTTCCCCCCCCCCCCCCCCCACACTGCAGAGAGGGTTTCAACCGACCAAATGGTATTTGCTAAAGCATTTGACTCTCATTTGAATTATCAAAGCACGTGTTAATTGAACACCTTTGGGGCAGCTTTATTACATATATTGAAGGGCCAGGCCTTGCAAAAGCTTCCTAAAAAACAGTTTTGGTTTTGAGATATTTGACTTCCAACCGATGCTGTTATTTGAATAATATATCCTTTTTGCCAATTTAGCAGGTTTGTTCTTTCACAAGTATGATTCCCATCTTTCACTGAGAATGGGAGATTCAGGGTTCTTAAAAGCTTCTAAAGGCTCCTAAAATTTCTTGAGAAATGCTCAAAACCTAAAAAGTATAATGGGCTCATTGCAAGTACAGAGTGCATAAAACAGCATGAAAAAAGAGGAACATAGCACGACTGACGTTCGTTTGAAAGGAAAGTGTAGGAAAGGTTGAGAGAAAATGATACTTTACAGCATTACAGGGATAACAGGTTTAACCAGGGACTGAAACTAGAAACATGAACCATGTCAGCATCAGTAGAAGCACGCTGGAGAACTCCTTGTAAGATAAAATCGGGTAGGATCAATGGATGATAAGAGATGCGGCTTCATACATGTTGATGTATAGTCTGCCTCAAGATCAGATAATAACAGGAGCTATAGAATATTCAAACAGCAATAGAGGTTAACCATTTTGAGGGTTCTATGCAATTTTGCGGGGTCTTCAACAACATGATAAAGTCAGATGTATACGAAGCACTTTAAAGCTCATGAGCAAGCAAGCTAGGGGGGAAAAAAACAACAACAAAACAAAAAGAGACAGCACTAATGACTAGAATCTCTCGATATCATGAGTTACTGGAGAGATAGCATCATGTAAAAATAGTCTGACGGGCCTTGCAAAAGGACAGTCACCAAAAATAGGCATAGCATACCTATTTGGCGTCCGTTTCAAGGAAAATCACTGTGCTCTATTCCGCGAACAAGTTTAAACCGAACAAATTTAGCAGCGCGACCATAATTCAGCGACCAATTGAAAACATCTCAGGCTCTATAAGAGGTCAGCAGACGCTAGGTTTTAGGTAACCTCCTACTTGGTTCGCCAATGTCGCGACGAAACTGGTGACCGAGAAAAAGCAACAAAAACTAAGCAGTGTCGATGACCAACGACGAAACGAAGTTACGAAGCAGCATCCAATCGAACCACGCGAAGCGCCAACTTCGTCCGAAGCACGGAAAGAAGCATGCCGGTCAGTACCTGAGCGAAGGTTGGACGCGAAAGAGAGCAATGTTGATGACGAGGAAGGTAATGGCCAGAATCAGAGGCCACGCCATGCTTGCGCCGACGGCCGAGATCGGAAACGACCTCGAGTTCGAAATCTGAGGAGACGATGGGGAGCGGATGAAGAAGATTTTGGGCTCTCTCAAAAGCAAAACGATAGCAGAGCTTTCCCTCTTCAACAGTGCGACCATTATACCGGGACCGACTTACGGACCATTTGTACCCTCAATTTGACGGTTCCCCGATTGTATGGCGGAAAATAGTAGATTGATAAAATTTAAATAAGAGTTTTACAGTGCTCTTATTTTTTAGATAAATATTTAAAATCAATTTTGTTTCAAATAAAAAGCTGAAGTACCTTTCAAACATTTACTTTTCTGATTTTTTTTCCCTTTTAAGAAAGTACAATGACCAATGCGATCTAATCATCGTCGAGGTCTAGGCGGCTACATTGGGTGAGGCGAGCCCTCGAAAGAATTACGAGGGTGCCATCATAGCCACGGGGGCAAGGGCTCATCTCGCCCAAGCAATCAGTGAGGGTCACCCTTGCTTGGGCTCCACTTGAGGGCAAGGCAAGCCTTAGTGGCCTACGGGTGAGGTCCCCCCAGCCCTCACTCATTTTTTTTCCCCAAAAAATGGTCGACCATCGCTTGAACGCAAATATTTTTTTTTTTTTTTTATTATAAATGTTTTTTCATTTTTTAATTATTTTTTGGCACCACCGGCCAAAAACAAGAAGGGAAAAAAGAAAATAAAAAAAATGAAAAAAAATTAAAAGAAGAAAAACGGATAAAAATACCCTTCAGTAATGCCTTTTGTTTTAAAAAAATGAACTTTAGGCTCATTATTTAAAAAAGGGTAAATACCACCAAAAAACCCAAAATATGAAATTGTGGACAAAGTTACCTGAACTTTTTTTGCGACATAAAAAACCCAAAAACTATGCTAATTGTGAACAATTATAATCT